>CM029013.1:74343992-74595818 GCA_016801055.1 Panax notoginseng
GTATTTATACAAATTTTATACGAATTTAATAAGTCAAACCGTATTCTATACGGTCAAACCGTATACAATTCTTGTCTAGCCGAAAATTTAAGTATTCTGACCAATTTTGGTTGGATTTGAAATTGACGGGTACAATGTATGAAATTAGATATTTTATGTAATAAATTGTAAACCCAAATAATTTGAGACCGAATTATGAATTTAATAATACTTGATATAATAAAAGTGTATCTAACTCTTTTTTATTTGTAATTTTTTTTTCTTTACTCCATCCGTTGAAAGTACTCCCTCGGTCCCGTTGTATTTGTAAATTATTCAAATATTAAGAATATATTATTGTTTTATGTTCTCTCAAAAGTAATAATTAATCTGATAGTTTAGTAGCGGTACTGACCTGCATGTTAATGAAATTACAATAGAAACATTGTGTCGATCTTTACATATTACTATATTGAAATAAGAGTATTTTTTTTGTTAGAAACCAAAAAAAATTGACTAATGACTCTTTTTGTTGAAGAATTTTGATATTTTAAAATTAATTTGAGATATTTTAAATTTATATGAATTCATTTAATCTTAATCCATATAATTAGGTGTATTTATAAACTTTCTTAAAAGTATTACTAGTTACAAGATTTATTATTTTTAAAATATAAATAAATCATATATATTTTAAATTTATAATATCTCAAATTAACTCTAAAATATTAAAAGTAAGTTGGTTGTTATATTTAAGAACAGAGTTTGTTTCAAGATATTATTTGTAGTCTAACGCTTGTTTTGTGGGTAGTTTTGGTCGTCTTTGTTTGACGGTAGTGCACTTCATTTCTTTGTCCGAAAATTGGGTACTACTTCCGTTTCAAAATTAAATTAAAATCACTTTAACAAATTTTAAAATTTAAAATTGATATAAACTTATTTAGTTTTAATATAACAATGGTAAACTAACTATAAAATATTATTAATTGTTATATTTGTTATTTTTAAAACTTGAATAAAATTATATCAATTTTAAATTTTAAGATTTTGCGAATTGACATTAAAAAGTCAAAATATATTTTAAATTTTGAACGAAGAGAGTATTATTTAGCTGTGATAATTATTCTAGTAAAGGTATTATCAATTATGCTCGTCATTTGTTGACCAAAATATTGGTGTTGTTGAGTTACTATTGTGCCCTAAACTATATGGAGTATATATACTCGGTGAATTACGTACACGTCTAACTTAAACCTCATTTTTGTATAATATCTCTACAAATTAAAGATCACATTATTTTACTATGTTGTAGTTGACTACTTATAAGAAATTATGATGGTAAATTTGATGATATTATTTTATTTTATACAATTTTACGAACAAAATATATATGTTCATCAAAATATATATATCAATAATCAAAATATAGCCACGCCAAACAACACCATGGTCTCGAAACACAGACAGGTCATTGTGATCAGATCTAAGTTTTCTTTTTAGTACTACAAGTAAATTAAATTATTTCCCTTATACTTATTAAATGTTAAATCGTTTTACTCTTTACCGATATGAGACCTGAAAATAAATAGTTTTTACAAAAAATAATTCACTTTTTTATATACCCAACTTTGGATATAATTAAAATATAATATATAATTCTTACTTCAATAATATATTGCTCTCTCTTAATCTCTTTACTATCAAATACACTTTTAATTTTATTTAAATTCAATCAATTAATGGATCTAAAATAAACCCAAAATTAATCACACCACATAAAAAGATGCAAATTAACATATATAATTCATATACAAATGTTCCTGCATCTCACAGGATGATAAATTAACTGGTTCTCGAATTAAAATAAAATCTTTATGTATCTCAGGCGCCCTTGGTTGTCAAACCAGACTTGATCTTCTTAATAGTATCTACATCAGTCTTAAAAGACTTGGCAATAACTCCATCATCAATCCCACTCCCAAACAAATTCGTAGGAAGGGAAACTTTCCCTCCATTTGCACTACCAAACGCAGTCAAAGCCATTGCAGGCTCATTAGCATCAGCATTATACTGATAATGAACTAATCCTTTTGGAACAACAAATATATCCCCAACATGGAGTGTTTGTGTATAGAGTTTATTACTTGTGTCAATAAAACCAATCTCGAGACAACCTAAAAGCACGTAAATTAGTTCTGAAGAACGAGGATGAGTGTGAGGCGGATTAACTGTACCTACGGGGAATTGGACAATTAAATATGAGACACTTTGGCCGTTAAGAGCTGGGAATTCTACTAAGTTTGCCTTTGTGGTCTTAAATTCTGATGGGAATTCTGTCGTAAAAATTGTGCGAAATCCGGTGAAGGTAAAGAAATTTGCATCCACTGTGGTTATGTTAGCGGGGACGATGAAGTCGGATATGATGTTTGGGTCAGTTGCTTGAGCTGTATGACAAACATAGGCAAAAATTGCATAAGTGAAAAGAAGAGCTTGATTTGATAAGATTGTGGCCATGCTTATATCTAGTATATACATAGTGTGTCACCTTGTTTTTGATGATTATGATTAGCTTTATTTGATAACCTATTTATAGGGTTAAGTTAATTGTTGTTACTTGTTTCAGCCTTGTTTCTAATGAGCAAAATTTGGATATTTTTTGGCTGGCTGGCTGGCTGGCTGGGCCTTGAAATCACACTACTCGCTCCCCTCCCAAAAGAGTAACTCAATTGAGAAAATTAAAAATTGTATTCGAGAGAATTGCTTAAATTAATAAATAAGTCAATACTTTATCAGTTCCACAAAATTAATTATTTTATTATCGTACCACATTTCTAAACTAACTACATATTGTTTTTAGGAAACGAAAATATATGGTTGTATAATGTTGACAAATTTTATAAATGGTACTGTATTATATCACATCCTAACAACTGGCCACCGAAAGCATAAGAAGTTTTTGTTATAGGAGTTGAACAAGCAAGTCAAATAAAATAAAAGAATTCAAAGAAATTAAATATAATTTATTTAAATATAGTGAAAGGCCAGGGAAACATATTTTAGGGCCTCCTACTAAAGAGAAAAACTAAGTGCTAGAAATTAAACTTGCTCCATTATATTATCTTCCCACAAATAATTGTGCCCTTGGGAACATCATTTTATCTAAGGGGATGGGAATCCTATGAAGTTCGATCACTTGACATCTACGCCTTGAATTACGTACAATTATTTACAAATATTTTTGGGCTTTAAAAATTCGAGCAAGTGTATTCTTGTATTGGTGGATAGAGTGTTAATTAAATCATATATAGCAATGTCTTCTATAGAAACATTAAGCCTTAAGATTGGGGCAGATTACAATTCTTGGCTACTAATGCATGTATCCATACGATTGTAAGATTAATTTAAGCAGTGTTTGACAATTTAATTTCAAGTCTTAGAATTGCAAATATATTTTCAATTTCAAAACTTAGAGATTGAATTTTTAAACATAATATGATCTGTAAATATATAGTAATATGCGTATCTTGTGGACACAAAATCTTGCTAGGATCCCATTTAGGCCTCTGACATAACTTATATTTTAATTGTTCATGTTGTGAAGGAGTTGGATCGATCTTGACATTTCGTTATTGGATTTTACTTGATTAACTGCCTAAGATATATTTTACTCGCAAAACAATTGTAGTTTTGAAGTTTTTTTATTAATTTGGTCAGTCATTTTAAAAACTTTATTTGAGTATATGGTACAGATATACCTTAACATACAAAGAACACGAGTAGAATCATTAATTTTCAACAAAATAGTGAAATTACTATTTTCACTAGGAAAAAAAAGGTTATATTTTCAGAATGTCACATTCACATAAAAGTGAGGCTCATTTACTATTTATGTTTGGAGAGCTTTACAGAAATATCTTGTGGAAATATCAATTTTTTAAAATAATTGTATTTATTAAATATTGAGCTTCGCTAAAAGAAAAACCGCTATTTCTGATAGAATATTCTATCAAAAATAAGTGTATTTCATCGGAAATAGTTATTATATTATACTATATTATATTATTTTATTTTAATGAAATTTATTATATTATATTATTTAATATGATAGATATAATATAACTAGCTAGCGCGCTAGTATGGGATACTGGCTATTGTAGAGTAACTTTTCTAGCATAAATGTAATATATTAATCTTAAGACAACAAGAATCATAAGGCAACAAAGCTAAGACACTCTCAAATATATATATATATATATATATATATATATATATATATATATATATATATACCGAAAATGTAATATCAAGACAGAATATTTGATATTTGATTGAACTCAAGTAAACATAAGGAGATATATTGTTAAAATATAGGGCTAAATGTATCATCATATTTATGATTAAGCTTTTAAAAAATTTAGGCTTACACTTTACTACATTAAGTGTCTAATTTGATAAAATTTAGCTCCCAATTTTAGAATCAGGCCAAAATTGGCCAGAATGCCTAATTTTCCGACCAAATAAGAATTATATACGGTATGACCGTATAGAATACGGGCCGATAACACTTATGTTACATCAAATAAGTACCTAATTCGTATAAAATTTGTATAAATACTTATTTTGATGTATTAAATCTGTATAAATCCTTATAAATAATTATTATATGTTAAATTATTAAAATTAAATATTAATACAAAGATTACCAAATATAAATTTTTAATTTTAAAATTTTAAAAAAGACTTAAATACCAAAAAATTCAATAAACTTTTAAACATACAAATTATATTTTTAACGTGAATAACATTAAACTTTTAAACAATTGACAAAAGTGCCTAAAATTTAATTAATTAAGTAATACCCTTTTTATATTGGAAGAGCATACAAAAAGAGAAGGAAAAAATTAAAAAAGAAAAAAGAAAAAAACCAACCCATATATTTACTCTTTCTTCTCTCACTCTTCCCTTATCCTTCAAATTGTTTTGTTCCTTCAAATTTAAAAATTTCAGCACCTTGGATTCTGTTCAGTAGCTGTGATCAACTTAAGCAAAAAAATAACCTGAAATTTTATGTTAATTCAAAGATTTTCCTGGCAAAAAAAGGCTAATTATCGCCATTGAAGTAGGGGGAGAAAGGAGATGATGTGCAAAAAGTGAGTTACAAAAAGAGAAGATACATAAGACGACATACGTAATGTATTTTGGATTTGAAAAGTGAGTTATTTTTATTTAGTTAAAAGATTCTTCAAATAAATAGTAGTTAATTTGTTTATCCAACAATACTTTCTTCCGTCCGTTTTCCGTTTTAATCTTCAAACGAACAATAGCTAATACATATATTGTATTTATAAAAAAATTTAATTTTAAAATTGTATCTATAATTTAACAAACTGTATGTATAAATTTTACAACTTAAATATTGCAAATTATAAATTATTTCATAAATTATAAATTTTACGTCTTAAATTTTACAAATTATATCAGAACTTAAATTTTATAAATTGTTTTTATAATTTTATTTTTAAATATTTATAATTTTAAATTATATTTATAATTTTATACCATATTTATACGGTATTAGTTACTTTTTTTAAAGGGCTAAAAATTATTATTTTTATAATTTTAATTTTTTTTCTTTAGGGGTTGAATCATGAATATGGTGTTACTTGATGTAACGGAACTGTAAATAGCCCTTTTTAAAATTATAAGTCAAATCGTATATTTATACGGCCAACTAGTATTAAATACACAAATTAAAACATGATTGGATTCTTGAGTGGGTCGGGTATTCCGGCTAATTTTGGCCGAATTCAGAAATTAGGGGCTAAATTATATCAAATTAGGCATTTGATATAGTAAATTGTAAACTTAAATTCTTTGGGGACCGAAGTATGAATTTGATGATAATTCATGCAACAGAAGTGTAATTAGTCCTCAAATATACAACTTCAACCAAATATTTCTCATTATAAATCAAATTTTAACTATGATGCTAAGTAACCTTTGGTTAAACCCATTCATTTATATAATTAAACAACAACTTGATTAAAGTAACCTAGATTAAACCAACATTCATTCATATAATTAAATCCAAAATTAACAACCATTGATTTCAACTTGCATAATTTGAAACCATAAAAAATCCTAACTGAATTCAATAGAGAAATCCATCTTGTTAAGATCTAAATTTAACATGTCTAATGGATTTGATACACATGTATATATACTTGTTTTTTAGGTGATTATGTCGTGTGATGTAAATTATGTATATTGTGTTTTCATGTATAGGATGTTGATGACAATGATATTAACAAAGGAGAAAGTAGCAATGATGGTGATGGTGATGATTATGGACTAGATATTTAGTGGCAAGGATGGTGATGATGCTGGACTCAATATTCAGTAGCAAGGAGGGATGTTGTGATGTTTTATCAACATTTTATTTTGAATTATTAGTCTATTTTATTTCGTACAATTTCATTAATCGTAACAACTTATTGTACTCGTATCTTGTGACAACTTTTATTACTTATTAGTAATAGTTAATGATAGACATTTGAATTATTATTAACTTTAATTAGATTTTTGTATTTCATATTTTTAAAATTTATGATTCTGGCATTAAAAAAAATCTAGTGACAAAAAAATTGATATGGTAGATTTGACACAGAATTAGAGACCAATTTGAAACAGTAAGTTTTATTGGAGGTAAAAGTTTTGACAAGGATTTGCTACTGTCACTAATTTGAAACGAATTAGAGACAGTCGGGTTCTGTCTAAAACATATTGGCGCCAGATTTTGCAGCTAAATTAGAGACAGTCGGGTTCTGTTTGTTTACATCTGATTGTCTCTTAATGGATTGTCTCTTATTCGCTAAGAGGCATGATGCTGTTTGTTTTATTTTTTGTTACCTCTGAATGCCTCTTAATCGGTAAGACAGAAAATGAAATCTTAATAATTAAGAGGTACCTCTTAATGAAATTTTTTTGATAATTTTTTTTATATAAATATATTCAACAATATTATGCACTCATTTTTATTAAATTAAATATTTAAAATTATTAAATAAAATTTTACCCTTTAAAATGGTAAAATAGTGTCATTAAGAGACAACTTACTTTTTTGTTATCAAACAACTTTTTAGATTCAGACCTCATAACCATTCATATGATCTAATTTATTAAGACATCATAATCATTCAGATCTTAATTCCCAGATTTATCAAACACAACCTAAATCACAATACATGACACAATATATTGACACATGTCCTTATATAAATTTAACACATGTTCATCCTAATTAATGTTTCTTATTGTCTTTGACAAAAATACCCTTGACAATTACTTAAGATATTATATATTGATAACCTTATTTCATGGATATTATCAATAACCACATTATTTTAGGATCCATTAATTAGATAACTCTCTTAAACAACAACCAGATTGGATCAATTTAAACACGATAGGGCCAACTTGCTTTTTATAAAAAAATTAGTTTTACTTATTTGAAAAGTAAATTTCCTTTAATATTAGATTTTTATTTATTTTACCTACTTTTCATGTGCCTAATAAATTTATTTTATGATTAATTAATTACTTTCATAGTTCCATACAATTAAAAATTATTTCCATATTCATTTTAAAACTTCAATCAATTAGCTTCCAAAAATTCTTCCAATTATTTGAACCACGCTAATTGATTCTAAAGATATGAAAATTTATTTGCTTAACCAATTTATGGAAAACTCAATCAATTAATAAATTATGAAATACTTAAATAATATAAAACTCATCCCAAGATTTATGAAAACAATATTGGTTAGATATATGAAAGATAATAAATCTTTTAAAAACTTATTTTCTAACCAACTCCATCAATTATTGGAAGTACTAAAAATCAACATTTTAAAATATTTTTATATTTATTATTTTATTCTTTGTGCCAATAACGCGACCAACACTTTTTCATCCAATTGAATCATGCTACTTAAAAAATAAATCCTTGAAGGATTCAATCAACAAAGTAATCGACAACTTTTTATAATTTTTATGGAATATAACATTCAATCAACTTATTACAAATTGATTTATTCCAATAAAGAAGTCATGATTTTTAAGGAAATGATTCAAATAGAATTCACTAAATAATAGGAACTTTTAATATGGAACGAAATGAATAAAAAATTAATCTCTTTTAACAACTCGGATAGACAACTCATTACCATTTCATTGACCGCTTCTTAAATCATGAAATATGATCTTTTAATTAATTAGACCAATTGCAAATTGAATCGGGCAGTTTGAAAGTAAACTTAGGCTCAATTAAGATTTCGATATTTTCATATTTATTTTAATATACCAATTAAATAATTCAATATTATGAACCCTTAATGTTCAGATTTTTCATTATATTTTCATATTAATTTTGAAAGATTAATATTTTGAATTTATAATCCACTAAATCAGTACAAATCTAAATTATTTTGATAATGTCAACTGTTCTGATATTATCCTTTTTAATTTAATTATTATATCCTAAAATCACTATTTTTTAATCCTAAATTAATATTTTTATTTTATAATCCCCTAAATCACTGCAAATCTAAACTGTTTTGATAATGTCAATTTTTTTGATATTATCCTTTCTAATTTAATTATTATCTCTTAAAATCACTATTTTTTAATCTCAAATTAATATTTTGAATTTATAATCTACTAAATCACTATAAATCTAAAATGTTTGGGTAATGTCAATTGTTACATAATTACACTGGTTTTTAAATTTTATAATATTATACCTTTTATAATATTATACCATGCATATATATAAGTTCCAACATTATACACAGTGACAACTCAATAAATCTATTTTTTAAAATTTTACAGTATTATATACCATTTATAATCTTATACCATACATTATCATACATATATATAATCCTGCACTAATATGTTTATTTTATAAACTCTAAAATTCACTACTTTTCTAAATTGCTACTAATTTAATTATGTTAAAACATAATTATTATATCCTAAAATAATTACTTTTCTAATATTATAACATTCATAATTATATCATACATTATATCATACATATATGGTATAATATTATAATACACGTATATAATAAAATCACTATTTATCTAAACTGTGCAGATATTATCATTACTAATTTAATTATATTACAACATAATATTATACCATTTATAATTATATTACAAAATAATATTATACAATTTAAAACAAAATTAAATGTATGTTAAATGTATAATCCTCTAAATCACTACAAATCTAAACTATTTTGGTAATGTAAACTGTTTTGATATTATATTTTTTAATTTAATTATTATCTCCTAAAATCACTACTTTATGATATTATCATTACTGAGCTATTATCATTACTCTCCGTTATTTATCCTAATTTTCTTATCAAATATCCGATCAATCCCATTGCAACAATTGTTGATATCACAAATCCTAATTTATTGGAAAATTTTGAGAATGACTTTTATTTCTAAGACCAAGCCATCTTTGCTCCTACACTTGATGCTATAAACACTACAAGAAAAATGCTTAACAGCGACCAATACTATCAGCGACCGCAACATCGGTCGCTGATATTATTAACAGCGACTGCCATCTGTGACCAATATTTAATATGGTCGCTATATTTTAACAGCGACCGCACGCGGTCGCTAGTCAGTCGCTAGTACAAATTTGCCTCCCAAAATTTGGCTGGAAATGTTGGCGCCAATGTTTTATGCGACCACTTAATATCTGCGACCGCATGCGGTCGCAGATAAGTCCATGTCATTAAAATCAGCGACCGCATATGGTCGCAGATAGCGGTCGCTGATCAAACTTAATATTAACAGATTCAGTCACTCGCTCGACACAGCAGAGGCGGAGAAAAAGAAGAGGGAGACAGAGAGAAGAGGGAGAAAGGGGGGAGAAGAGAAGAAGAGGAAGAGAGACTCCGGCCACCGCCACCGGGACACCGGTCCACCGCCATCAGGAGGTACCACCGTCGCACCACCGCTGCACCACGCCGGTAACCCCTTAATCCCTAAATCTCTAAATTAGACCCCTTAATCCCTTAATACCTTAAACAGAATGTTAATCTTGTGATTATTATACTTTAATCGATTTGTTTTTAGTTGAATATTGCAATAAGGTAGTACTATTAGAGTAAACATTGTCATTAGAGGAACTCAATGTTAAATGAGTTGTGTGAGGGCATATATGTTGTTTATATATTTTTTCAGTAATATTTTCAAAAATATTTGACGAGTCACCAACTCATCAACACAAATTACCAGCAACTTAATGAGGACCATAATATATTTAATTGATGAGTAATATTGTAGTACTAATTTATAATTGATTGATACATAATACTTCCTCCATTTCAAAATATAAAACAATGATAATTATTTTTTTGAAGTCAATACATGAATTTTCTTCATTTTTAGTTAAAAAAAATGATAAATATTGTAAAATATTTAAAATTATACTCATTGTAAAATTTATAATTGGAAATATATATGACGATATTTATTTATGTTTTAGATCTAAGTTGCATATCTTTTAATATTTACAGGGTTACTAATTGATCACGTGTTATTACTTTTTTGAATGTTTCATGCTATAATCTCAGTTTCTATCTAGTTTTCAACTGATATTGGATGGAGATTTTGTTTCTTTTGGATACAGTACTAGTACTGATTCCTGGTTTATGTCTTGGGTGCCTAGAAATGACCTTATATACATGCCGTCGTGCATGTGGCTAGTCTATATTACAGGGGAGACTCTGGCCAAATTTTTTTATTGGTCGGGTAGTTGCAAACATTTATACTATTAACGAGCCTATTGGTGATCCAGTAGAGCCTATTAAGGGGATGTTGGAGCTGATGGGCTGGGCTTAGGTCCGCGAGTCCATACGAGGCCACGCCAAGCTTAGCCAAGCCTCACGGGGTCAAGCCAAGCTTGGTTGTTAATTAGGGTGCTGTTAAGCCAAAATAGACAGTGCTAGGGAACTGCTAGTGCAACAGAGAAGATAAATAGACACACTTGGTCAATAAATATATTGTTTTGGCTATAACAGAAAAACAAGGGTATTTAACACTTATGTATACAAGAATAAAGCTACAAAATGTTATAAAAGCTATAAATTGCTCAACCAAGTTGTGACTATCCCAAAACATAAAAGATTATAGAAAGGGACTGTGAGGGGTATAATCTTAAAACATGTTAGGCGCCTTAGCACACTAGTTGATATGAATGAATCTCCAATATACTCAAAAGTTGTATAAATGAGTTAGCAAACTTTGATATAAAGCTAGCATGAATGAAATACCTTACGTATTCACTTACGATAAACAATAAAAATAAATTTAAAACAAATTAAAATAAAATAACATGATATAATATAACTATTAAACTAAGTAGCATTTACTTAGTTTCTCATACTAAATTTAATAACATTTAAAGTTTCCCATACTGCTTTAATTTGCATTCATTCGTTAACATCCGGAATGCTTAAATGTTAATCATATGCTTACAAGTATACTCAAGTCATATGATTACAAGTATGCTCTCAAGTCATATGCTTACAAGTATGCTTAAATGTTAATCATATGCATGCTTATATGTATGCTCAAGTCATATGGTTACAAGTATGCTCAAGTCATATGTTAACATTTATAATGTTGTCTGTAGTAGGTACCGTGCAATCATGGACCTCTATTTAGACCGTAGTTGGATGGCACGACGAAAGTCAAGTGCCCAGATAGGTGCTACAGCTGAATTTAGAGCTGGTTGCCAAGTATTTTTGGAGTATGCGTATAGTCACCCGGAATGTATGAATGGTAAGTCGCAGATACGATGTCCATGTTTGAAGTGTAAGAATGTAAATTATATGGATAGAGACATGATAAACTATCATTTACTTGTTTCTGGGTTCATGAGAAATTACGAAGAATGCTGGTGGGCACATGGGCAGAGAAGAGATGGTGGCATCACACAAGTACATAATTCTGGCAGTAGTACTCATCGTATGAATGAAATGGTTCATGATATTGCATGGCCAGATTTTGATTGGGAGCAAGGCAGAGAACAACCTATGAATTCTGATGCCAAAGAATTCTTTAAGTTGTTAAACGAGGGTAGCGAGCCATTGTGGCATGGTTGCACCAAACACACTATATTGTCTGCAGTGGCGACATTACTTAACATCAAGGCTGATCACAACATGAGCCATGAGTGTTTTGAGTCGCTCTTGAAGGCCATTAAGAGTATGTTGCCTGACGGTGAGAAATTACCTGGTAACTATTACTTTTGTAAGAAAATGGTGAAGAAGTTGGGTCTTGGATACCAAAAGATCGATGCATGTCCCAACGATTGCATGTTGTTTTATAAGGAAAATGAACAGATGACAAGGTGCACGTTTTGCAGTCATGATCGGTTTAGGCCTAATAAAGAGGGTGTGACTACAAAAAAATCAAGTATACCGTTTAAGATTCTAAGGTATTTTCCAATAACACATCGGCTAAAAAGATTGTACATGTCTTCAAGAACAGCTGAACATATGAGTTGGCATGCGAAATCTCCAGCTAAAGATGGAGAACTAAATCATCCCGCAGATGGGAAGGCTTGGAAAGATTTCAACTTAGCACATCCTGGATTTGCATTGGAACCTAGAAATGTGAGGCTTGGATTGTCCACCGATGGTTTCAATCCGTTTGGCCACTCAGCTGTTCCGTACTCATGTTGGCCTGTGATTGTTACTCCGTACAACTTGCCACCTTGGATGTGTATGAAACAGCCATACTTATTTCTTTCACTCTTGGTTCCTGGTCCTAAGAGTCCTGGAAAGAACTTAGATGTTTACTTGAGACCTCTTATAGACGAGTTGAAGGTATTGTGGGAGGATGGAGTACAGACTTGGGATGTTGCAACGAAAACAAATTTCAACCTTAGGGCAGCGGTTATGTGGACTATAAGTGACTTCCCAGCTTATGGTATGTTAGCTGGATGGAGTACACACGGGAAGTTGGCTTGTCCGTATTGTATGGAGCATACAAAGTCGTTTAATCTATCAAAAGGTCGAAAGCCTTGTTGGTTTGACTGTCATCGTCGGTTCTTACCGGTAGATCACCCATTTCGAAGAAATAGAGAACACTTCAGGAAAGGGAAAGTAGACAATGATATACCTGCACCGCGATTTTCGGGAACGGAGATGCGAGATCGTGTGATGAGATTGCCGGTTATCCCATTTGGTAAGGTTGATGCCACAAATATAATCAATGGGTTTGGCGAATCTCATAACTGGATTCGGAGAAGCATCTTTTGGGAACTGCCTTATTGGTCTACAAATTTGATTCGTCATAATCTAGATGTGATGCATATTGAGAAGAATGTGTTTGACAATGTGTTTAACACTGTGATGAATGTTACGGGGAAGACAAAAGATAACGATAAGGCACGTTTGGACATGAAAGATATTTGTAAGCGTCCCGGATTAGAACTTTACGAATCTCCTAATGGTAAGATTGTCAAACCGCATGCAAAGTACACATTGTCCAAAAAGCAAGTTGAAGATGTATGCACATGGGTTAAGTCTCTGAAACTACCAGATGGATATGCATCAAACATTGCAAGGTGTGTTACGGGTGGGAAATTGCAAGGGATGAAGAGTCATGACTGTCATGTGTTCATGGAGAGGCTCATGCCTATAGCATTTCGGGATCTGCTTGATAAACCAATATGGGATGCTTTGACGGATCTTAGTCGTTTCTTCAAAGACTTATGTTCAAAATCATTAAATGAGAAGGACATGTCTGTACTTGAGAAGAACATCATAGAGATCACGTGTAAACTGGAAAAAATATTCCCACCTGGTTTTTTTGACTCCATGGAGCATTTGCAAATCCATCTTCCCTATGAAGCTCGTGTTGGGGGTCCAGTTCAATATAGATGGATGTACCCTTTCGAAAGGGTGATGGGAAACCTTAAGAGAAAGGTTAAGAATAGAGCTTATATCGAGGGGTCGATATGCGAGGCATACAGTTTCGATGAGATATCTACGTTTGTCTCAGACTATTTTCCGGACGAAGTCTTGACAAAGGCCAATCGAGTATCGAGACATGATGATGGGGGAAATGTTGAACTAAATGGTCGACTATCTGTATTTGGTCTATCGGGCCGCGCTTATGGAAAAGGGAAGCGCATATTCCTCTCTGAGCAAGAATTACATGCTGCACATACTTACATTCTTCTCAATTGCGAGGAGATTGACGAATTTGTGAGGTACACATGTAAACTTGATAATTTATCTTTTAAGTTGACAATTTATTCCAATATGTTAATGTTTATAACATGGTATAGATTGTACGATGACGAGTTAAAAGTGAAGCATCCCGGCATAACTGATAAAGATGTTCAAATCAATCGGGATAAAAACTTTACACTTTGGCTAAAGGACAAAGTAAGTTTAATTTTTAAGCACGTAATATATATATATATACTCCATGTTAACTATGACTTCATTTAATAAGATGGAGTTTTTGTAGGCTTTGACTAAGGGATCAACGATTCCGGCTAATGTACAAGTCCTAGCTATGGGACCAGACAGGGACCAAGTCACCCGCAATGGTTACAAAATAAATGGTTGTGAATTTCACACAAAGGCATATGAGCACGGTAAAAGAACAACGAACTCTGGAGTGTGTGTCCAAGGAGATTGTTACAATGAGCTTGGTCGTGCCTTTTATGGGGAGTTGGAGGAAATCGTAGAGTTGTCGTACAAGGGCACGTACGGTGGTCATATTCACTTGTTCAAGTGCCATTGGTTTGATTCAGAAAAAGGGATACGTGTTGACAGACATGGAATCGTCGATATTGACCTCCATAGGTCTGCGTACTCCAACGAACCGTTTGTATTACCAACTCAAACAATACAAGTATACTATACTCCTAGTCCAGTTAGGAAAAGGGATAGACCGCCTACAGATTGGCAAGTTGTAATTCATACTCCCGCGCGTAGTCGTGTCCAAGTAATAGACGGGGATTTCTACCAAGAGGAAATGCTTCAGAGACCTCCTATAATAAATATAGAGGACAACAATGATGTAATCCAGTTAGAGGGTGGAGATGAACCTGATGAATTGGATCCCGAGACAGTTATTGTGCAGGATGACAGTGATATTGAGAAAGAGTTATTGACTGACACTGACACAGAATCTGAAGATGGTTATGAATCTCCGATACTTGTACAAAATGATTCTGACTCATCAGACAACGATTTTCATTAAAATGTATGTTTAGTTTTAATTGTACAAAATGTATGTTTATGTTCATGTTCATGTTTAGTTCATAATTATGTACCTTTCATTTATGTTCTCTATATAGGAATGTTCTCTATATCCTTAACTATATCATTTATAGTTGTTGTAGTTAACTATTTTGCAGTCATGTTTATGTACCTTTCACTTATGGTAATCGTAGTTAACTATTTCATACAATTAATTGTCATTCATAATTTCATACTAACATCCTAATTTTTTTTATTTATAGATGTCTTCTGAACCTGTTGCACGAAAGCGCGGGTTGGGTCGGGGCCCTAATCATGTGCCGAAGGCCCCGGCTAATCCGGATGATCGCATTCTTATACAGATCCGTCCTCCTCCAGAAAGCACGTAAGTTAAACATCGTGTATATATAAGGGTTTAATATTTCCATTGTTATAAATATATTTTAATGTAAATTATTGTATATTGTAGTGATTTTCAAGATAGTAAAATTGTGAAGTGCATTTCACAATTATGCTTACAGAACTGGCCTACGCCAGTGATTACATGGGCGAGCACACCTCTCGCCCATAAGGATGCAGTTTGGGCTGAATTTCAGGTATATTTATTTAATCACTCTGATAGATAATACATAGTTAATCAACTAATAGTTTAGTAATGTTGGATTATGGTATTATAGTAGTTTTAATATTATTATTGTTGTTTTATTTGCAGAAGCGGTATAGATGGGACGACGCACATGCATCAGTTATTCAAGCACTGTTCTGGCAGAAGTGCGCCGTCCGGACTAAAGATAATCTAAACAAAGAACGACAGAAAGCCCTGCACAATGCTGAGATTGACCATCCAGGACAGGGTGAGCAGTATATGCATGAGCATTGCCCCTGGTGGTGCGCACATCCCATATGGGTGCAGATGTGTGAGCAGTGGAGAGCTGAGAGCTGGGTCAAGAGACGTAAGACTGCCGCCTCGAACAGATCCTCAGGTGTATCTGAAGGCGAAAAGGCAAAAGGCACGTACAAGGGCGGCAGTATATCTCAGCTGCAACATATTGCTGCTAGGGTACGTATGTATAACAAGCTTATTGGCTTAGTTATTTGTCTTTATGTTTACAGTCATGTTTTGTAGCTAAAATATCATATGTTTACATATTAATATGAGAACATGAACTGTAGGAGTCTGAGTCTCAAGGTCAACCTATCAATTGGTTAGATGTGTATGTGGCCACCCGTGATGGTCTGCCTGATGCTGTTCAGATAGCGGTAATAAGTTAACTTTAAATATATTATAGTCATGTTTTTTAGCATTTCGTATTTATTTTTAACTATTTATTTGTTGACCTTCTGACAGGACACTTATAAGGGCTTAATGAACGAGCGCTATCCTGAAGGCACCCCGCGTCCGGCGATTGATCAAGAATTGTGGGAGAGGGCGTCCGTCGTGAAGAAAAATTATGTTAAAGGTCAAGGACAAAGACGACGCCCGACCATCAGTGGCACAGGCAGCTCTGCTACCCAGTCTACACAGTCTACACAGTCATCAGGTCATCCAGCCTATCATACTCCTGCTGACTGTGTGAGAGCGATCTGTCAAAATCGTGATCTTCTTCTTATACTGGGCGGGCATCTGCATTCTCTGAATCCTGATGACTTGGCAAAGGCAGTGGCGGAAGCAGCAGCATCACAGCATCAGGGTGGCGACCAGGTACTTTTAATGTTTCATTACGTACATTGTCTATTATTTAGCTTTCTCCAAGTCATAGCAGTATCAACACATGTAACATATATGTTTTATTCTTTTGTTAATTATAGGGTACTAATTTGAATGATCCATGAAGAGCTAGACCAGTCATGCATGTTAGATTTGTAAAGCCTTGTTAGACTTGTTTTTTAGATTTTTAAAGCCTTGTAATCTTTTAAACTACTTATCTTTGGACTGTATTGGTTTACGATTCTATTATATGGATGTTTACGATTGTATTGTGTTGTGTTGATTTAGATTCATTCTTTGGACTGTATGTATGGATGGATGTTTATCATATAGTAGTTATCATGGATGGATGCTTATATATACTGCTGTGTGTTGGGATAAAAAGCAGGTACAAAGCAGGTTATTTTTGGGAAATCAATAAAACAGGAAAAATATTTAAAAAAAAAAAAACAAAGTCAGCGACCGCGTGCGGTCGCTGATACAGTATTAGCGACCGAGTAAGGTGCTTCTACTTCAGCGACCGCAGGCGGTCGCTATTACCAGTCGCTGACACGTGTGCCACATCACGTCTGACGCATGACTCAGCATGAGTCAGAATAGCGACAGCTGAGGTCGCTGATAGCGGTCGCTAATAATGCGGTCGCTATTATTGGTCGCTGATGTCTTTTTAGCGACAAGATTTTCTGCGACTACTATTAGCGACTGCATCCGGTCGCTGATACCCATCTGCGACTATATGCGGTCGCAGATGTGCGGTCGCTGATAAGCCTTTTTGTTGTAGTGAAATAAGATGAACGAATATGTGATGTATTTATAGCCAGATGATGAAGTACCATATCTAAGATGTCCTATGTAAGGTTGATGAAAACTCAAACAGCTATGAAGACATTTACACCTTATAATTTTTGAATAGCATTACATCTTCTGGAATGTCAAACCACAAGATAACGTTGAAGATTGGGGTTCCTGTAATGTTGCTCCGAAATTTAGATCAGTGATCTGGTTTGTGCAATGTCACGAGATTAATAGTAACTCAATTGGAAAAACATCTGATAGAAGCAAAAGTAATTTCAGTCAGCAATTTTGGACATAAAATTTTCATACCTCGTTTGGTCTTAACACCGTTAAACATTAGATTACCTTTAAAATTCTAACAAAGATAATTTTCTTTGGTTGTTTGCTTTTTCATGACAATTAATAAGAGTTAGGGACAATCTCTCTTATATGTTGGACTGTATCTGTCATGTCCAATTTTTAGCCATAACCAATTGTATGTAACAGTATCAAGAGTTACAATCAAGAGTGGAGTAAAAACACTAATTTATGACAAAGATGGACAAACATACAATACTACAAAGAATGTAGTTTTTCAGAAAATTTTTCACAATTCAATATAGAAATGTTTGACTGTTTCTGGCTATTATCTTTTTGCTACTCATTATTAGTGTTAACCCTGATTATTTTATTATTATATCTCATAAAATTTTTACTATAATCTATTTGAATCTTTTTAGGTAAATCTATGATATGCATTTATAAAGCTATCTCGATCGAGCCAAATTCCAGTTACAAAGACAAAAATAAACCGGCAAACTCTCAGCATCACCCCTTACAAAATTGTTTAATTTTTATTATACATTCAACTCAAAATTTTGTTAATACATGTACTGAGTAGAGTTTATGTATATTTATTTTTTTGTCTGTGTATATATGTTCATGTATAACCATTGAAAAACTTTTAAATAAGAGTATAATAGGTTTGTCTTTTACTTTTTGGACGACAGTATTTGAAATTCTATGTAAGTCCATTTCGTATGTGTTTTACACTAATTCTTTTCGTTTTTATTTAATATAGTAGCTAAATTCATTTATGTTATGTTAGTTTTCAATCCGACAAACACATGAATTTTTAGCTAAGTGTGAGGTTTTTTTTATTTCGGGTAATACTATTTCCTATAAAAGAGTTGTGGAAAGATAATTATATTTGGTCGATAGTTTAGGCAAGTTGAAATCAACTATTAAGTATGTCTAAATTTTTATATCTCACTATTGTCCAGATTCCTGTCGTAAATATTTATAAGATTGCAACGATTGTTAAAAAGATCAAAATCGGAAGAAGCTTAAATGTGATAATCCTGGTACCTATGGTTCAATGGTAATGTGACAATGAATTTGGTGCATGCAGTTCTTGACAGAGTAAAATTTTTGTTGTCATACTTCTTGCATTATTTCAGGTGCATCATGGATTTTATCCTGTTTAGCACAACAAAATTTTGCGCCCTATAATTCTAAATACTGTTGAAAGTGCAAATGAGTTATATGAAAACCTTCAGATTATGGGACAATGCATTCAATGGGAGGGGCTATGACTTTATTTTGGAGACTATATCCCACGGTGTTTATATTTATGACTTCTTTATTTATTACATTATATTATATGGATTATGACTTTGCATGATTTGTTAAGTATTAGCATCCGATAAATTATTTTTATCATCATTAATATATTTTTTTGGCATTATGATAATACTGTGAGTGCCTATACAATTGTCAAAAATTGACAAAAAAACTAATGAGACAGTGTATTCGTTCTTTAACTATAACTTTGTGTTATGTATGACACGATGCTATACTGCTATGTTTTTGGACATAGTGTTTGTTTGACATGAAGATCCAACATAATTATTAATTCTCGTGCTTTTCAGTTTTCGCATGTAACATGTGTTTTCTCTTCATGTCTGAGGACTGAAACTAAGACATTCTTTCGCTGTTTTTCCTTTCGTTTGGATGTTAGAATTATGATGCAAGTAAGCGTATACGAGACATGGATCTTCAAAATGCATCAAGTACATGTGTCAGATATTTGAGACTTTGTGAGGTTTGTGTAATGTGTAACAGACTTCAAATATACCACTAGCAATCGTATCAATATAACAATTCGATGACATTGTGCATGACACTTTCTAAATATTTGTTAGTGCTTTAGAATGAAAGAGTTACCCATTTTTAACCATATTGGTTACATTATAAATATTTTTATCAAGACATTAATATATATATATATATATATATATATATATATATATATATATACACACACACACACACACACACAACTGTTATGTAATGTTCTAGGGTTTAGTGATCAGATTAATTATATACATGAATATGTATTTGCGCATAAAATTTTTATGCAACGCTATATAACATATGCTATTAAAATTTGATAATCGCACAACAATCTACCATCTTCTTATTATATTTTAATTTATTAATTGCATGTATAAATTTATTATTAACAAAATGAATAATCTCGCCGCAAAGCGCGGGTTTGTATCTAGTGTATATACATAAATTTGAGACGGAATTATTATCTTTTTTAGACGAATAAATCGGTTTCTATTTTCTTGAAATTGATTTAAAAGCGGTGTCAAATTTAGCAACGCCCTTTTTAGAGACGGGTTATGAGACGTCGAAACCTGTCTCAAATTGATATTTGAAACTCAAGTGGCAGTTGTGTGACGGAATTTTCCGTCTCAGATACGTGATTTTCTGGTAGTGATTTCTAAGGTTGCAATTTAACCTTACATGTAGAAGTGTTGAGATATTTCACATGAATCCCACATCGGATAAATTCAAGAGTGTAGATAGGTTAATAAGTATAGTAGAGCCTCAACCTAATAGGTTAACCTTTTAGGTAAGGAGGTGGTCCAACGTGCTTATTGGGCCCGTCTACACAGGTGTGCATTGCATGGTGATGAATTGATGTGGGATGGATCGTAAAATTCCGCTACAAGAAGCAATATGTTTGGCTTGCTAACTAACCACCGATAATTACAAAATGGAAGCTTCACATTTGACTATTTTGGATCATGTTTGGCATAATTTTTACTAGCCAAATGACAAAATTAAAATTATCAGCAATACCAAGAAATACATAGTACTTTCCAAATCCAGACCCCAAAACAAGAACTAGCTTTCAAATACTAGTTATTGCTAGGCCTGCAAATCTTCTAAACCCTATCACCACAAGGCATGAACTTTAATAATTTTAATAGTTTACTCATTTTATTTAAATAAAATATATTTTATAAAAAAATATTGTCACACGCATAGCACAAGTATAATTATTTTATGATGAGAGAGAGAGAGAGAGAGATTGAAAAAAAAAGCTAATAGTATTAATGCACTTTTTGTCCTTTCAAAAAAATATAAAATCCTGACTAGATTTTATAACATTTATTTCTTGTTTCCAAAGTAGTTCCCGTTGTTTAAAGTTGTAGTTTTGCAGATAAATGTCACACCTCACCTAATTAACCATGATTTAAACTTTAAAGCTAGACTGCATGAATTAAATTAGTTTTTGTACATTCCGTAAACGATATCAGGTAGCTCACCTCTTCGAGGTGATCAAATTAAATGACACAGCTTGTAGGGTATACCTTCTTCTAATTAAGGGCAATCTACTACTAGCTAGCAAGGATAGGGGAAGTCACATTATATGCCTATATAAAGAAATTAAAATTTGGTGTTTGGTGCATGGTGGATGTTGGATAGTATTTACTTCATTTTGACTTTATGGAAAATAATACATCCATTGTTATTAATTGGCTGCGGGTGTCAAAAGCTTAAAGAATCAATTAAAGGGCACGGTTCAACTGTTTCAGGTTGCATTTGATTCCTGGGAATGCAATTAAAGTTCAAAATATAAGGTTGTTATGTTTAATTAAAACTATCAATTGTTTGAGCTAGTAATGTAGCCTAGTTGGTTGACAGATTCTGAGTATCATTTTTTTCCAGTTGACAAGAAAGAAGAAGATTCAATTTTAATATATAGCATAGCAAATACATCGATTTCATTTTATTTTTTTGCTAATTTTTTTTTAAATGTTAACGTTTATTTTTTTAAATACGTATTCTATTCGTTATGATCAAACCAAGCCCTCACTAGATCATTTTCTTTCCACAAAAGTGGGGAACGATTTCAGTTTAATATACCTATCATTTTATCTTCTAACTTAGAAAATGTATACCACAATTATTAAAGCTGATGAAGAACAATTTCTGGGGTGGTTTGCAGAACATTTGCTAAAGTTATAGGGTTTGTTTAAAATAACATTCCAAAAAATTGAGCCATTTTTTTCATAATTAACCTTCATTGGTATATAACTTATTGTTGAATTTCAACTTCCTCAAAGAAGGCAAGCTCTACGTTTATTATACACGCTTTAAAGTTTGTGGTTAAAAGCCCTAGCAAATTGCAAACATTATATATATATATATATATATGGTTCAATCCATGACAACCGGTTGCTAAGAAAACTATTCCAACAATCATCATCTCCATTGCTGATCAACATATTTAATGGCTGAGATTAGAAAAAAAATATGTCCCAGCTGTTACAAGTTGTAGCGGCATTAAAAATACTTGTAGCTATATACAACTTGTAGCGGCTCGAGCAATTAATAAAAGACACCTCATATAATTATTATATTATTCCATCAAATAATGTGGTCATGACGCTACAACATGTAGCGATTGTCATATGCTTGAATCCCAATATAATTATTGCTTCCTCTTCTAATATTATATTATTATTGTAATATTAATATATTATATTATTAATATGTAATATTATATTACTAAATAAAATGTCAACTAAAATTGACATGATATATGAAAATATTAAAAATAATAAATATTTTAAGATTAGAATTTTCCAAGTTAACTATAGAAAACTGAATTGGAGATTTAATTTTCATATAATAAGTTATCTTTTGCACAAAGTTTTTAATTATGAATGATTATAAATTGCATAATAATTAAAAATCGTCAACTTGAAAAGCCAAGAATTGAACAAAATTATGCTAATATGATTAAATGGACTCATAACGCTGCTTAATCACAAAACAACCTGATAATACCAAGAGCCAAATGCCTTCTCCAACATCATATTGGAGAGGAAAAAGAGAGATTAATAAAACAAAACAAAAAAAAATTGTTATGCTTCTTAACAAAACTAATCATTTGTTCTATTTAATTACAGTGACATCATATGCTAAGACAACAATCTTGTTCTATTTAAATGATGAAGAGCCTCGTAGACGTTTTAAGCAATGAGGACAAAAATACCCTCATCTTTATCACATTTACAGGCTGAGAAGGAAGACAGGTGATCTTGTTGGCTATCTCCTGAAAAAAAGAAGACCATAAACACCGACGCCTAGAGTAAAATACAAGAAGAATACTGAAGTATACCGCGAGTATGCAACCTTGCTATAGTACTATGAGAGGCTACTTGATATCGTTACCTGATATCATTACATATAAGCAATCACAACATTTAACTACCACGAACAATACAAAGATACATACTCCATAATTAACCACGTCCCTTAAGAGTCGCATTTATTCCAAAAAGCCAACTCACACACAACAAATTGACTAATACAAGTACAACACCACCATCAAATTAACTGAAACAAGTCAAATATTAGGGATTTGAAATTACTAATATAAACTGAAACAACTTTCGAAATATTACCGTTAATCTCCTGAATTAGGACAACGTTTTTGGCCATATTGTCGTGAATCTTCGACCGATGATTCTCAACGCAGGACAGCCCCAATACGATTTCTCGATTTCAACCAATTAATTCGATTTCACAATCCCAATTCGATTTCTCAATTTCACCTTAGTGTCATCTAGCGAAAAATTTAAAAAATCATTATTAGACCTGTGTTGAGTTGCTCGGATTGGGGGCATAATCGGCCAAAATTGATTTTAACACAGTTCGCTAGTTATTCTAGCGGACGCCTAAATGTCCTTTTAAATTACAGCTCTTGATTTTTGTAATGAAAGGTAGAGATGTTATTTGCTAATTTTTTATCCATAGCAAATAGATACTATGAATCATTACCCATATATATATATATATGGGTTATATGTATATACACAGTTGTGTATTACATAATCAGGCTATAGCGACGGGTTTTTTGAACTATGGCAACGGGTGAAACCGTCGTTATAACCCAAAAAAATGTCGTCATAATCTATTATGTACATACATTTTTCCATATATATATATATATATATATATATATATATATATATATATATATATATATATATATATATATATATATATATACATACAGAAAGGATCAAGAACATAATTCTTAAATAGCATAATGCCTTAAGTAGCATAATTTTATCAAAACGACGCCGTTTTATAGGGACGTGGTGGCATTTTTGTAAATACCATGCCACCGCGTATTTACAAAAATGCCACCGCGTCCCTATAAAACGGCGTCGTTTTGACAAAATTCTACTACTTAAGATATTATGTTATTTAAGAATTATGCTCTTGATCCTTCCTATATATATATATATATATATATATATATATATATATATATATATATATATATATATACTTCTAGCTTTCCTAGTATTTTGTTCCTCTGTAATATTTTGTCCTATAAACACACGACATCAAAATAATTAACATCTGTTTTTCATTTTTTATTTTTATTTTTTAAAACATAACTTCAGTCACACATTTTGCTCTCTATATATTTTAGGACATATTTATTTACACATCTAAATTGTACATCCAAAGACACTAAATATAAAATGATAGTAAAATATTTTTCTTTTATATCTTTACAACACTTTGTCTCTTCTTATTTATTCCTCTCTTTGTCCCTTAATATAAGTCGTTTTAGAGTTGTGCACAAGTATTAAAGGAATGATTGTATAACATTAACTATAATATCAATTACCTATATTGTTCTTGTATTGAAAAAAAGAGTGTTAATTATTTATTGGACAGAAAATAGTAAAAAAAACAAAATTATATTTAAATACTTGGGGTAATATTGAAAACCAAGCAATTAATATTTACTTGAAATTCTCAAACGAGAAATATGAAGAGATAATAGTATTTCTCTAAAACAAATTATACTAAAAAAACGGAGAGGATACTCCCTCTATTCCTAAATAAGTGACGTTTTGAAAGAAAAAATTTGTTCAAAATTATCTGTCTTTTACAACTTTTTAGGAGAATAAATTATTTACTTTCCTATATCACCCTTACCTTCTCTCATTGTCCCAAGAAATTCTCACCCTTAGTATTAATAGTTTTCAACTTCCCATAAAGGGGTAGTGATAGAATTTCACACAGATTTTAATTATTAAATGATAGTATTAAATGACTTTTTTAATCTATGATTCTATGTACAAAAACTTTAAACGATACTTGTTTAAAAATAGAGGTAGTAGTATTTTACACTGGGATATATTTTTGAATGTATACTTTGGGTGTCTACATAAATTTATTACTCCATATATTTTAATGAACAAATTACAGTAGTACCAAACACCAAAATAGTGCAGCACTTAAATTGCCTCCCCCTAACTTTGAGGCAACTTTTAATCATTTATTGCTGCCACAAGAATCTGAGAGGGGGATCGGATAATATCATTTTTTTCGTCGATTCCAATTCCTAATTTATTGAAAGTCTAATCCAAGTATATAATTAATATAAAATGGACATTTTAAATAAAGAGTAAGACATGATATCTTTGTCGAATGTCAATTTCTTAACACGTACATTAATTTGAAACCTAATATAACCTGTAATAAATATAGTCTAAAATATATAAATTAATGGAGGGTAGAGATTAGACTAAGATGGATGGTTAGGATTGATTATTCAATAAAGCCTATATAATGTTAGCTATGTACTGAGAATGAGGTATGAATAATCAATCCTAAGAGCATTCACAACAGTAATTGTAGGATAGCGATTTAATTTTTTCACTATGTAACCAACAGGTTCCTTATATTGATTCCTTAAATATTAAATTTAGAAATTTAAAATTTAAATTTTAAAAATTAAAATTTGAAAGTTCCAATAGTCAAATCATGTTTTGAACGTTGTAACTATTTTTTATTTAAAAGTAATTGTTGTTTGAATTTAAAAATTGCAATTATTTTAATTTAAAAATAGATATTGCTAGAAATCAAAATCTGCAACGATCATTATGTGTTTATGAGAACTAAAGCAACATTATTTTAATTATAAAATAATAAAATTTATAATTAGTAGTAAATTTTTTTACAAAAATGATCAAAATTAAAATTTGACTGATTTTTAATTTTTTTTATAGTTCTCTTTCTTCTCTAAACCCTCTGTTTAAAAAATAAAAATGTGTAAATTTGATAGGCATACCCAAATCAACAATTTAGTGAGATAAGATCATTTAACCAACATAAAATTGCAATAAATAGTGTGTGAAATGTCATTTTACATAAATAGGGAATGCTCTTTTGATTTTCTCACTCTGAGCAGTCAAATCATATATAGGGATTAAAATAAAGAATTATATAGAAACTGTTGGATACTGATTTATTGATATATTCTTCAAATGTGGGGATAGAGATCAGTCTATTGAGGAAACTGTTGTGAATGCTCTAACCATCCATCTTAGTCTAATCTATACCCTCCATTTATTTATATATTTTAGACTATATTTGTTACACTATCACTTGCCAATTAAAATAGATGTCAATTATTTGAGGACACGAAAAAAGCTCAAGTAATTTTCGAATATTTATAGGTCATTTTCAATAGTTGTATAAGTTAGAAAGTTGTAATTTTTACTAGAACCCTTTCGTAGTGTAATCAATGTGGCCTGTTGGGGCAGAAGGGGAAACCAACTACCTAGAATCATGATTTAAATTTGATACCTGATTTTGGAGCTCATATTCAATATACAGTAAATAGGAGAAAGGCGGGTGGCTGGAAGTTGGCCCTTAATGAACACAAACATGTAAATATAATTCAAACCTAACTTGGAACCTAATGGGCATCAGGCTCGTGATCTTTAATTTTTTGTCGAGTAAAATACAAAAGTGACCCCTGTACTATATGGGGTATTTAAATATTACGTTCTTTTTTTAGTTAATGCAAAACGAACCCTTTATTATTTGAAAATTTGAATTGTGAACCCTATTATGTCATGTGGGGTGGGGTTGACTTGTACACGTGATACGTTGACATTTCAATTTAACACATTTAAGATAAAAAAAAATCTATTCTTTTAAGATTTGAACCTAAAACCTCATACTCCTATAACTAACAAAACATTTGATTACCAACTAAGGTGCCGTTTGTTTACATCTGATTGCCTCTTATTCGCTAAGAGGCATGATGTTGTTTGTTTTGTTTTTTGTTACATCTGAATGCCTCTTAATCGGTAAGACAGAAAATGAAATCTTAATAATTAAGAGGTACCTCTTAATGAAATTTTTTTGATATTTTTTTTTAATATAAATATATTCAACAATATTATGCACTCATTTTTATTAAATTGAATATTTAAAATTATTAAATAAAATTTTACCCTTTAAAATGGTAAAATAGTGTCATTAAGAGACAACTTACTTTTTTGTTATCAAACAATTTTTTAGATTCAGACCTCATAACCATTCAGATGATCTAATTTATTAAGACATCATAATCATTCAGATCTTAATTCCCAGATTTATCAAACACAACCTAAGTTAAGAATATTAATGTTATCTCTTAAAAAATTATTACTAACAGTAATAATATTTATACAATTTATTAATTATTAGTAATATTATTACTAAGCTATTAGTAATTATCTTTAGCATGATTTTGTCTCTTATAGCTAAATAAAAAATATATTATATTAATAATATTACTTATTAGATATTGGGATATATTAATGTTATTAATACTATCAATATACTTACAATATTATTTTTATTAATATATATTAATGCCAATGAAAAAATAAGATAATTTTGACACAAGGAAAGATATATAAATTCAATTTTTTTTTCTCTCTGTCTAATTTCTCCTGTAGGAACAGTTGAGAAGAGTCAAGACCGTGAATACGAGTCATGTTAGAGTTTTTATTATTTTTTTATTTAGTTGTTATTCTATTAATTGTACCTCTCCAACTTCGTTACTAATTATTGCAAAAGATGAAATCTAAAAAATCGTTAAAATATATTGAATAAATAAAGTAATTATTATTTTTACAAAATATACAGTCACAAGATTAAATTATTTATTTTTTATAACTATTGTATTATTGTTATTATCATAAATTATTATTAGCATACATTACTTCAATTAATATTTTTGTTAAAAAAATAATAAAATATGGATCATTTTTTTAACATTAATGTAGATTATAACAGTAATGCTATTAGAATATTAATGTTAATAATACCATTAACATATACTAATATCTAATAAGTAATGTTATTAAAATAATATATTATAAGTATTTATGTAAGTAAGCAACATCATTTTAAAGAGAATTATTAATAACTAATAAGTAATTACTAATAACTTATTAATAATATTACTAATAAGTAATAAGTAATTATTAATAACTTATTAATAATATTACTAATAACTAATAAAAGTGTACTATTACTATTAATATTAGTAATAGTTTACTAAAAATTAATATTAATTTTTAGCTTAGTTGGTAATTAATGTTTTGTTAGTGTTTGAAGTATGAGGTGTTGAGTTCAAATATTTCGAGAATATATATTTTTAGCCCAAAGGTGTTAAATTGACATGAGTCAATGCCACATGACACAATAGGGTTCACAATCCAAATTTTTAGATAATAAATGGTTCTTTTTGCATTGACTAAAAACAGAAAGCCCAATATCCAAATACCCATATAGTAAAAGAGTCACTTTAGCATTTTACTCATTTTTTGTCTAAAGGTTATTTAAGCCTAATTAACTATGATTTTTAATTTTTAATTATTTAAACTCATACACATGGTCCCTGGACTTAATTCTTGGATCCGTCCCTGCAAGATATATATATACAATGTACTGCAGCATTTACGCTGAAATTAGAAAATATCAGCTGCATTAAAAAACTCATGAAAGTTTTTGTATGTTTGTTGAGTATAGGTTGAAAAAGTTGATACATCAATAATGATAAACTCTGCAAAATCTGTGACACATATAATGTCTACTGAGCTGGAAACATTTACAGCAATTTCCCTGCAAGACTTTTCCAAGGATTCAGACTCAATAAATGCAAACTTATTGTAAAAGCAGGTCATAAATTTACATATATGACTACAAGGACACTTTAAATTTGTATATGATCATATGGATATATTATAGTATACTAAAAATAGATTCTGCTTTTTCTCCTAAACATCAACTACCAAGTGAGGCTTTTGGGTCCCTTCATTAACTATGTTCATGAATCATGATATTGCTGTATCTATTTATAAGCTGCATAATTTGTCATCATATTGAGCAGCTAATTCTTGCAGTAACTTCTCGATAATGGCGCTTCATCAGATAATGGCAATTGTCTTCTTTGCTTTGGCTCTTGCTAGGGTTGAACTTTCGGCATGCCAGGTCCTCAAGGGTTCAATCTCTTGCTTAGACTGCGATAAGGATTACGATTTCTCAGGTTTTTCCTCTTTTGCCAATGTCTATAAGGCGCACAAATAAATAAAGAAATTAATATATAACTAGGCAAAAATGTTACTTAGTTTTTGTTATTTTAAGTAGTTCTCTAAACTAGGAGCTTTAAGTTAGATGATGGTTAAGTTTAACTCTTTAAGACTATTAGGTTTCAGGTTCGGTTGTCGTTAATTCTTTTTTTTTTTTTAAGTTGGCTTTCTTTCTATATATTATATTATTATTCATTACTCTAGATGTATCGCTTGTGTGTATTGATATGTTACAACATCATGATGAAAAATATAGAAAGTTGATTTTTCTTTTCTATTTTTCATAGCACTGAAAACATTAGTCACTATTCTACCTAACACACTAGCTAACTGAGAAAGCTGATTGAGAATTTAACAGAGCTCTTATGATTTGCTTATTTCATTAACACGTCTCTCTCTCCTCTTCCTTCCTCAGGCATAAAGGTTGCAGTGAAGTGTAACCAAGTGAAGAAATTGGCAGTGACAACCACAGGAAAAGATGGAACCTTTAAAACCGAGCTCCCCAAAGACACTCCAACATCAACTCATCATGGTTCACTCAACTGCCTAGCCAGGGTTCTAGGTGGTCCAGACCAGCTCTATGCTTCAAGGAAGGGCATGGTCTCCAATGTTGTTAAGGCGCATGACTCCGACGACTCATCGTACACCATCTCCAAGCCTCTAAGCTTCTATACTTCCCAAAACTCCGGTATCGGCTCGTCCAAAACCATTGATCTTCCTCTTCCAAAGGAATGGGGCTTGGCTCCATCTAGCTACTATCTTAACCCTTTCATCCCTATCATTGGCATACCCTAATTGTTGTTACTCATAATATATATACTACTATATTGTGTAATATATATTATGGAGATGACTGACAAGTCTTGTCGAATCGATATTTTCACATTAAAATATTATTTGTCACATGGATCATTTGCATGAATAATAAGCATGTGAGATCTATAGACAATTGTGAAAATATCAGTTTCTGAAAATATTAGTTTCTTATATATAAATGTGAGTGTAGTTGTGTTTTTGCTTTGTGTGTATCAAATGTGTTTAAGTTAAATTTATTTGTTTCATTTGCACCATAGGTATACTGACTGTTGTTGTAACCTGATGCCTTCATGAAATTAAAGTGACGAACAAGACTAATAAGTGTCACTTAAAAAAAGGAGTACACCCTACACTCATATGATCTCCTTGAGAGAGAATGTGGCTAAAAATAAGTTTTATCAACTCAGAGATATCAAAAGAAAAAAGATTAAGTATCGCTAAAGATATATTTAATTTGACAGCATCACTTTTGTTCTGATAATTTCAATAACAACAATTTTCTATGATATTATTACTTGCCAAAATGTATTATTAAGAAGTATTCAAGATTATATTTATATTATCTTTATATCTACGATTCTAAAATCAACAAAAATCTATAAAAAAAAAATAACAGTCCTTTTTGAAGCCCAATCAGCAAATTTCAAATATGAGCATGTGCCCGCTTTTAAGTGGCCTAATTTCAACTTTGGTACCAGTCCTCCTGTCCTCCGGACAGAATTTTAATTTTACATACGATACCAAAGTCCTTGAGCATCAAAGAAATGAAAGGTAATAACAATTATTATTGGGGCATCTTTCTAACGTTTTAAGTTTTCAAATAAGTTGGTAACTTAACATTATGGATATTTAACTGAAAAAAAAATTACTTCCTCTATTCCAAACTGTAGGTTCAATTTAATTTTTTGAAATTAACTTGGGATATTTATAAATTTAAATTTGATAAAAATTCATTTCATTTAAAGACAATATAATTATGAAAACTATTAACTACCTAAAAATGTACTAATAATTAAAACATTTAAACTCTCGGTTCCAAAATTAGAGATACAATTTGACTTTTGAGGTAAAATAACGGCATATTAAACTTCAAAATTGGTATAACTCACAAAAGTTTAGAATGAAATAAATTTTGTTATAAACTATATAATTATAATAATTGTATCAACTAAAATTAAATAAATTTATATCAATTTAAAGTTTAATTTGTCATTTGACCTCAAAAATTAAATTGTATATCTAATTTTGGAACAAATGAAGTATTATTTTAAAAAGTTAATAATAAATCTCATCAATTTTGAATTTAAAAATATTTTTAACTAATTTTAAAAGTTCAAAATTAATCTTACAATGTATAATATATATTCCTTTTGACTTCTTCATATATAAAAGTGATTGGTTAAAAAAGAAGAAGAAGAAGAAGCAGCAGCTTGGCCACAACATGAATAGAATACCTATAAGACCCCAATTTATTAATGAATAAAATCAAATTTTTTCTAATTATTATTGTGAATAATAAGGTGTTAATTTGATATAATATTTTGGTTATGAGTGAAATGTGCAAATTTTGTAAAATAAACAAGTGGTTATAAAATATTCATTTTGTCGGGGAATATTCGTTTGTTCGTGGAATATTCTTTCTGTCGGGGAATATTCGTATAACGGCGCAGCTATTTGTGGGCCCATAACGGAAAACGATTGGATGAAGATAATGACAAAAATTGAGTTTTTATAAATAACGGCGTAGTTGTTACCATTAACACTGTTAGAATACCCGGTGGTTAAAAAATAGTAATACGCGTAGTTGCACAGTTGCACACGAATTGCACAGTATTTTTAAATTATTGATTCTTATGAAGGAAGGCACTACTCAATAATTGTTACAGTAGTTACTGTTCAATATTTTATTTTATTGATTCCATAATTGCTGCATTGATATTTTACATTATTGTTGTTTCAATAATTGTCACTGCATAGTATTTTCCATTATCAGATCAATAATTCATATTATTTGAATAATATTATTAGATAGTATTATTGGTAATGTCTAGAAAGTTCTGTCTAAGGAGAGGTTTGGTCACCTAATTGCGCGCCAGTAAGGAGAAATCCTTATTGGAAAGCCCCCTCTTTCTTGAGAACGGTCTGGTTGTCATAAATGTGATTCTGTAATATTATTTGTGAATAATTAATTATTGATTCATATGATAAGGAAATATTTATTTTATGTGGATATAAATGAGGGATATATTTTTGTAGTTAAAAATGAAGGAGTTAATGTTGAGGTTTTTATCAGTATTTTTTATCGGAATGGAGGTATTAAAATTCAGGATTTTTGAGATATTTTGCGGGGGTTATAATTTTTAATCCGACCGTTGGATCGTGATAATTTTTGGATATGTTATACATATATAAGTTGAGTATATGTACACAAATTTTGAACCGTTAAAAATGAACGTATGATTTATTATGAATTTTACGAGATGACTGGTTCAAAAATTATTGAATTTTCGGAGTTTATCATTTTGGTGGAAAATTCTAGAATTGGTGGGCCCCACTCTTGGTTGGTGAAGAAATGTGCTGAGATTTTTATTCAAATGTGGTAGGCTTTAATAGTAGCAGGTAAAGCCATCAGGTTGCAGGTTAAGTCTGTTTTGGCGTGTTAACATTTTCCTATAAATAAAAGGGCTAAGTTAGAATTGAAAATCACACCAGAAATAAGTTTTCTCTCTTTCTCTCTCTAGATTATTGAGTGTATTTTGTGAGTATATAGATACTTTGAGAGTTTCTATTCATCAGAGCAAGTTTCCTTCAGCCTTATACCGATATTCCGACCAGAAGTACTGATATTTTGAGGTAAGGGATATTATTTTCTTCTTAAATGATATTATTTTCTTCAATATCATTATGCTGAAATATTTATATGAACTTTTTATCAAACTTGGAACTTTTTGTGTCAGGGTTACTATTCGCGTATACGGCACTATTCACGAATACGGCACTATTCACCGAAAAATAAAATTTTCTCTTTTTGTCCAAGTTGTCTATTATGGTTACTATCTTTGATTGTATCCATGTTTTGATCTTTATTTTTAAATTCTGCTTCACAATTGATTATTATGAAGTATTATATTAATCTTGGATAAACTGTTATATTAATTCCTACTATTTGTCCTTCTGTCTCACTGGATTCATTTTCTTTAAGATATTTTTCATCATCCTCAGTCCTAAATGATGATATTACTGAATATCTTTGGCCTGTAGTGCAAAGACGTATGATTACTTAATGAATATCTTTGGCCTGTAGTGCAAAGATGAACAGGTGTTGAGACGAACATGATTGACTGGTGATACAAATGAATATCTTTGGCCTGTAGTGCAAAGATGAATATTTGGTTAAAGATGATTATTAATTGATGTTACAGGGATAAAATATTGATGATGGACTTTTAAATCTTAGAAGATAGTAGAATTCATTCTCTACTTGACTCTTTTAATGGTTTGGTATTTCCGCTGCAGTTGTTGATCTAAAACTTGTTGTCGATTATATTCTATTAGATTTTTCCCTGTTGAATACTAATGATAATTTGTTGTATATTATCTTAGTCATAATATTTTTTACTGGGCTAGTTGAGCTCACCCTTTTCCTTTTTGTTCTATTTTTTTTCTCAGGAGGTGAGAACATAGCAGGATCTAGTCGGGGTATGGAGTGATGGTTCTAGAAAGATGTTTTAGCAGTCCTCACTATTTCTGTAAAATAGTGTTTGAATAATTATAATGAGGACTTATTTGAGTATGAATATTGTCTAGCAGACAATATTTGTATTTAAACTCACAGTATGTGTTGTCGTATTTTGCACGACAATTGTATTATTGAAGTTGTAGTTTGCTTTTTGTACCATGTATTTGGTGACTCAGAATGGGTGTTGTATACCTATTTTGGGGGCGTCACAATACCCCTTTTAATTTGAAGTCATGTAGTTCCAGTACCGGCCCTGGGCTAAAGCCCAAGGTGCTCAGGTTTTAGGCCCACAAATTTTTAGGCCCTTAAATATTCTCTTCCTTTCATTACTTAAATATAATACTTAAATAAAAAGCAAATAATCGGGTGAGTGACTGAGACTGAGTGGTGAGTGACTGTGGCAATTGAGCTTCTCCAGCGGACACTGACTTCGTCTCCTTCATCACTGTCCCTACCATAGCTGAATTACATATAGATATAAATACAGATAGAAAATCAGAAAATCAGAAGGCTTAAGTGTTAAATGTTATTCCAGTATTCATTCTCACAAATTTCAAGCTAATTTCAGGTATTAATTCTATTTTTTAGGGGTTTGAAATTAATTGTTTTGTTTATGAGATTTAGAAGCATTGTTTAATTTAATTGGGTTTGATGACTGATTGAGTAGATTTGTTTATGCTATTATGAATCAAGTGAAAAAATTAATCTCTTTTGGGTTTTTTTAATTGTTTGGGAGTAGTGTTAGACTCTTAATAAAGGAGGCCATATTTGATAATTAATTTAAAGATAATCACGAAATTATACTGGGATTTTGCAGATTTTTAAATTTTAATTCACCATGGCTCCTAAAAAGTATATGTCTGGATCTGAAAAAAGAAAAAGAAAGAAAAAAGTGAATGAATTAGTTCAATCTCAAGCGGGTTCATTCGAAAAAAAATTTGGTAGTAAGAAACAAAAGGAGAGTTCTAGTGTGGTTGAACAGTCAGAGAATGAAGAACAAATAGTAGATACGGGGAATGAAGAACAAGAAAATTTAGTAATGTGATATATAAATTTAGTAATCTGAACAGTCAGAGAATGAAGAACAGATATCTAAATGATACTTTGGAAATATTGAAATAGTCGGTTATTATATTTGGTATTCTTTCGTATTAATGCTCTTTTGTTCAGTAAAAATTCTTAGTTTTTTTTATGCCTATCTTAATAGCAATTTGCAAAAGACCCATTTTTTTCGCTTTAGGCCCTTAAAAACTCAAGGCCCGCCCTGTGCACTTCCTTGCCCCCACGATGTCTGTATGTTTTTTGCTACACGCCATCACAAGGCTAACACCATTATTGTCTAGTCCCTTTCCCCTTTATACATGTCATAATGTATGAAATGTTCAGTTATTTGGAAGAAGAAAAAAAACGTTATGAAGTGTAATGCCAAGTCAAATTTCAATAGTTTTAAATGAGTTTGAACGTTAGCTAAATGAATAGGAATTGATACTTGAACAATTACTCTCCACTACCACTTAACTATAATTAAAATTTAAGCATATTTAATATTGAATATTTGTAAGTATATATAATATCTTTCTTTGAAAAAATTTCAAATTTTATTATTTTCGTTAGGTAGAACTTAACTAAAACCCTACGACTATGTTTGTTTGCAAGTATTATGCTTGAGATAAGACTATTAATCATAAGTGTCTTGTTTGTTTTCAAATTTAGACTTGAGATTATTATTTTATGGATTATAAAATGACCTAATAGTCCTGAGATTATAATTATAATCCTGAAATTATAATCATTAGATTAATAGTCTTGAGATTATAATCTCATAGATTATAATAATCCCGGGAGGATTATAATTTTTACAAACATGCATAACCTACATGAAAATTAAATAAGGTTATTAGGCTATATATGCCTCCATCTTAGATCTGCTAAGGACTCTTTATTTGGGACAAATCCTCCCCTAGATCTCTATTATTGTGCTATAATAATTTCTCCATATTAGTTTGTTTTTTTATGGGACTTGTTCTCTCCATGATATGACTGTTTTCTTTCTCTTTTACGAGAGAATTTCATTATCATCTCTTGGGAGACTTCGTTTTCTCTAATTGGGGAATTTTTTTTCATTCATAAGAATTTTTTCAGCACGTGAATAGTTGAAGATAAATTATTTAGATTTTGGTATGACGTTATCATGACAGTCGATTTTTCTTCTGCTCGTATTGAAAAACTGCACAGATCTGCATATTCTGCTATTACTTTTAGAATATTATTATTTTTTAACAATATATTTAGTGTCCAATAGTTATTGTTACGATTGACCATTTCCTGATTATCTATTATTCTGTTTGAAAGGATTACATTTTCAATTCTTTGTATTGTAGTTTTTTTATCTTTTATAGCAGTTTACAGTTCTAATATATTTCATTTGATTAGACTCTTTGATCAAGAAAATGCTATATATAGATTAGTGACTCCACTGAGGTTAATTATAGATTGATCAGGCCATTACGATTATATAATATTACCTCTGTTAACAAAATATATAAAATGATTAATATTGTAAACTATCTAAAAAATATTACTTATTGTAAGTTTTATTGTTTCATAATTTATAACGACTCATCTAAATTTTGAATTTACAAATGTCTTAAATTAACTTTCAAAAGTTAATAATGATCATATAATTTTGGAACGGATGGAGTATAATAGATAACAGTATAATATAATATCGTAGGTCATATTAGAATGAAATCGCTCTTAGCACAAGTATGATTTTAAAACTCAGACTGGACCGCCGATCAGACCGGTAAAAATCGGAACCAGTTCACACTCTGGTTCGGTTTAGACCTGTTGAGGCTTGATTTTGTGGGTTCGAATGATCTGATGGGCCACGCCACCGCGTGGCAAAATATTCTAGTCAGGAGACTTGACTTTTGAGAGATTCAATTATTGTCACAGTATCATCTGCACAATATTTTATATTATTAAATCAATAATTGAGACGACACTGTGACATCCTGGATTTTTAAGAATTAATAGATGAGAATTTAATAAATAAAATTCTTATTTTAAGATGTTTAAGTACGAGTATGTGTATATATGCTATATATTGTGAAATATGTGAATTGGTGTGAAGAGAATTTAAGTGTTAATTGGTGTTTGATTTGTGTTAATAGTATGAGTTATTTATTTAATCTGTGTCTTCGATTCTGGGGACAAAATCTTTGTAAGTAGGGGAGAATGTGATGAATGAATTGTTTGAATTGTGATTCTGAGGACAGAATCCTTGTAAGGAGGGAATGCTGTAACATTCCAGTATTTTAAATTATAATGTTAAATATTTATTGAATTATATAAGTATTTAAAGGATATGTTTATTGTTAAATAAATAATTGTTCAAATTTGATTCAATTTGGTTAACTATTTGTTAAATAAATAATTAAGGAAATTAATTATTTTTGCTAATTTAATTTAATTTAATTATTAAGTTAGAGAATTTTGATTAAATAAATTATTATATTTTAATTTGAATTTGTAAATTAAAAGGATGTGTTAGTGGATTAAATAAAGTTATGATTATAAAGGAAATTATAATTATGAGATAATAATTTATGTGTTAAAGTAATTTAATTGATTAATATTTAATTGATTAAATCGCTTATTTAATTTAAATAGAAGTGTGACAAATAACCTTGCTATAAAGGAGTTATTAAAATAAATTAAAAGAGTTTAATTTTAGTTTTTGCCAAACATGTCTTAATGCATAATAAGTCTTTAATCTAATGATATTTTATTAAACAAGGTATAAGGATTAATCCATTTATTTTAATTAAGTTTACCAAACAAGGTGTAAGGGTTAATGGGTTATTTTATTTTGATTAGCCAAACAAGCCTTATGGCTTTTGATTTTCAAATAAAACATAACTGATATAATTATATCTATATTTATATTATATCATTAATATATATTATTACTATATACGTTATATTGTTAGTACGTGTGTTAGATAAGAAGACTCAGTTGAAATTTACAGAGAGAAAAGAAGAGAAGAAGGAAGGCTAGAGAAATTGAGAAAGGAATTGGGGGAGAAGAAGCTTGATAATCAAAAGGATAATCTGACTCTAGGATATCATCTTTTTAATCAAAGGTAGGAGCTCAATCTCTTTCTTTAAAAGTTTAGTTTTCCTCTTCCCAAAAAGTCTCTGTAAAATATTTGTATAAGATGAATTGTTGATATGTATATAGTTTTGTATGATTAGTAGTTATAAGGTTGTTTCATGAGTTTTAAGTGAGGTATGTATACAATTTGTGAAGAAAATATTACAGAGTGTTCATATGAAAAATATATGAGTATGACTAAGTTTAAAATGAAATTAAGGTTTGATTAATTGTTAATATATATAAATTGACTATCGAATTTGATAGAGTATGTATAATCATAACCATGGTATTTTGAATTAACTGTTTTGGTTGAAAAACAAAATCATAATGTTGATTTTCATTGAAAACATCAAAAGTGGAGTTTTTGCCAAAAACATTAAAATTGGGTGTTGTAAATTTGATGTTTATGATATTTTATGGGTAGAATCATGTTAGAAGTTTTCACAATATATTTACATGAAGTCTCTGTATGAATTTCATGTTAATTAGTCTATTAGATTGGAGCTTGTAGGCCAAATTGACTTTTTTCTTGTACTGTTACCGAAGCTGTCAGTCGAAACTGCAGTTTCGCACCGCGGCGCAGCCCAGCAGTACGTTAGTGGAGCCGCAGCGCTGGCACCATGCCACAGCGCGGCCTTATTGTAAGACCCCGAATTTTATGAAATAAAAGTATTCAATTTTTTTTATAATTACAATTCAGTAAATGGTTAAATTGATTAAAAGTTAAAGTTATGGGTGAAATGTGAAAATTTTTCAAAATAAACAAGTGGTTATAAAATAATCATTGTTGTCGGGGAATATTCGTTGGTCGTGAAATATTCTTTCTGTCGGGGAATATTCGTACGACGGCGCAGCTATTTGTGGGCCCCATAACAGAAAACGGTCGGATGAAGATAACGACAAAAATTAAATTTTTATAATTAACGGCGTAGTTGTTACCGTTAACACTGTTGGAATACCCGGTGGTTAAAATACAGTAATACGCGTTGTTGCACAGTAGCACACAGTATTGCACAGTATTTTTGAAATTATTGATTCTTATGTAAGAAGGCACTACTGAATAATTGTCACAGTAATTACTGTTCAATATTTTATTTTATTGATTCAATAATTGCTGCGTTGATATTTTATATTATTGTTGTTTCAATAATTGTTGCTGCACATCATCTTCATTATCAGATCAATAATTCATATTATTTGAATAATATTATTAGATAGCATTATTGGTAATGTCTAGAAAGTTCTGTCTAAGGAGATGTTTGGTCATCTAATTGCGCGCCAATAAGAAAAAATTCTTATTGGAAAGCCCCCTCTTTCCTGGGAACGGCCTGGTTGCCAGTACTATGATTCTGTAATATTATTTGTGAATAATTAATTATTGATTTATATGATGAGAAAAATATTAATTTTATGTGGATATAGATGGAGAAAATTTTTAAAGTTTCAATTGTTGAAAAATGATATTTTATCTTTTCTGATAAAATAATTTATTATTATATTTAATAATATAATAATGGTGATAGTTTTACAATGAATATCTTTGGCCATAGTGCAAAGATGGTTTGTTGATGAATATCTTTGGCCGTAGTGCAAAGATGAATTTATTAGCATGATTATGAACAGGAACTGTGATTTGGTATAACCATGATCTTTGATGGTTCAGGTAAAGACAGTGGTGAGTATATTTACGAGCACTACCTATATAATCTTGGTGTTTATTTGAAGTATAATTCTCAATTAGAGACAGTGGAGATAATGATATGTCAAGGGAAGACTCCCCATTGGGAAGAATATGATAGTAATCTTCTCATTTTTTTTGGGTCTATTGGGTCAACCAAGGATAATTCTGTGGCCATATGATATCTATCATAACCTAGAAGCATGGCTTCCCATGTACGAAGGTTTCCTTGAGCACTTCCCAAATATTCTAATTTCTAAAACAGTTTTTGACTATACCTTTATGTAAGGTGTCATTGTGAGGTGCTATCCACGGTTGGGACATGAGTCACATTTAGTATATATTTGTATCCAAACTCACAGCATATGTGTTGTTATATTTTGCACGACAATTGTTGTAATAAAGTTGTAGTTATTTTCTGTACCATGTATTTGGCGACTCAGAATAGGTTGGATGGAATGGACCTATTTTGGGGTTGTCACACTTGTAGCTTTATTCTCGAGCCGCAGCGCCATCTCCGCGCCGCAGCGCGACCCACGGTATAAACTGTGGCGCCGCAGCGCGGGTTAGCAGAATGGTCTGACAGTGTACTTTTTATACTCAAAATTTGAAAGAATTGTTATGTGCTAATAGTAGGACTGTTAAATTATGATTTCAGTATTTCTATACCATGAATGAGCATGTTATTAGCAATTAACTTGTTTGTAATTCGATTATGTGAATTGAAAATCAAACCTACATGATGTATATACTTGTTGGTAAAAACTAATTATGCCATGATGACATATATATAGGGTATTGAGATTCAAGTTGTAAGGTTTAGCTTGTGCTCAAGGCAAGTTTCCTAACCTTTGCTACTTTATTATTCAGTAAGGTTACTTTTCACTGTTATGTTATACTTGTGCAAGTTTTCTATTTCTAATCTCTTGTTTAATGATTTATTGTCATGCAAGTTCTCTAACTCGATCTCGAGTTGATATTTTTGAAATATGCTTGGGGTTAATCATTACTGATTATACCATGTCTATGAATTATTGATTTGCACTCTGTGTACATTGCATGTATTCATCTGGTATGAAAGGTTGATCACCTTCACTACCGTTTGGTTCAGTTGATTTATTCATGTTCATTATTCGTTCAGCTATGAAAATTTATTCATGCTCTTTTACAATGTATATATTGTAGAAAGTTAGCTAGCTTATTGTTCAATTCTTTAAATCATGATATATCCTTAATTGAACTTATACTTGCTGGGAAAAATTGTTGCTCATCCTTGCTATATCATGATAAACATTGCAGATTAGGATGAATACATCGGATACAGGAAAAGTCAAAAGATAAGTCAACTTTGAATTATGTGTGAAGATAAGTTTGTAATAGTAATGTAGAATAATAACCTTGTATGTCTGATAGGATATTGATTTAGGTAGTATATGAAGGTTCTCGACCTTGGGAATATTGTGTAATGTTTAATGTATAAATGTTTTAAATATTCCGCGTTTTTAGTGATTTTAATATCGAATAATGATGTAAAATTAGAGGTTGAATGTATGGTTAATGATCGAAGTCGAGTTTTTAAATGGTAGGAATTTTGGGGTCGTTACAGACACGGTTATTCATATTATTATTTGCATTATTGACAATGTCTAGAAAGTTTTGTCGAGGAAAGGGTTATGTTATTTAATTGTGCGTCAATAAACAGAAATTCTTATCGGAAATCCCCCTCTTTCTTGAGAACGATCATATTGTCAATATTGTGAGTTATAATATTAATGATGATCGAATAAGTGTTGAAAGATTAAAAATTGGTTGATTGAAGATAAGTAATTTTTGGGAGACATTTATTCAATTTTTGATATAAATAGAGGAGTTTGTCATAAAGCGTTTGTTGTAAGTTTGACTTATTATTTCATTGACCCCATGTACCAATTTGTCAAACCGTCAGTAAAAAGTTATCTCGGTTTTATTTTATTATTATTATAATTGTAATAAAACAAAAAACTTTTTATATAAAACAGAAACTTTTTATAATATATATAAAATTATTTATTTTATTAGAATATATTATAATATATATAAAGTTTTTGTTTTATTAGAATATTTTATTACACAGTGATGAATAGTAAAAATAAGATTTTCGCCCGTGAATTCGTCTGAAATTCGACTGTTCATCCGTGATTAAATAGTGCCCTGTCATTCTTCTATAAATAAGTTACTTAGTTAAGAAATGAAAATCACACCAGAACTAGAGAATTCTTCTTCTATAATATTGTGCGTATTTCTTTCTAGTATTAAAATACGTTAAGTGTAGCTAATTGTGCAAGATTTTCTAAATAATATCTCCGATATACCAGTCAAATTTGGTCTCCTACTAAGGTAAGGGATATTATTTTCGTTCAATATTCGTAAAGAATATTATTTTCTTCCATACTCTATAGTATGTAAGTGATATTATTTCATTTTATATTCCTAAATCTACACTTACTTTGATAAGTATTGCTTCTATAATCCCTAAAATTAGTAGAATATCCTTAATAGTTTGCGCTTCATTTAATATCACTTCATTGAAATATTGGTCTGAACTTTCTTATTAAATTTTAATCTTACTATTCATCCGGAGTACTATTCATCCGGGGTACTATTCATGTTAGGGTACTATTCATACCGGAGTACTATTCACGACGAAATTAGTTTTTTATTTCTGTAAAATCTCGAATTTTATGAAATAAAAATATTCAATTTTCTTATAATTACTATTCAGTAAATGGTTAAATTGATAAAAAGTTAAAGTTAAGGGTGATATATGAATTTTTTTTCTCAAAATAAGCAAGTGGTTATAAAATACTCATTGTTGTCGGGGAATATTCGTTTATTCGTGGAATATTCTTGCTGTCGGAGAATATTCTTAAGACGGCGCAGCCATTTGTGGGCCCCATAACAGAATAACTATCGGATGAAGAAAACGACAAGTTTAAGTTTTTACAAATAACAGCGTAGTTGTTACCGTTAACACTGTTGAAATACCCGGTGGTTAAAATACAGTAATACGCGTAGTTGCACAGTAGCACACGGTATTGCATAGTATTTTTAAATTATTGATTCTTATGTAAGAAGACACTACTCAATAATTGTTACAGTAATTACTGTTTAATATTTTATTTTATTGGTTCAATAATTGCTGCGTCGATATTTTATATTATTGTTGTTTCAATAATTGTCACTGCACAGTATTTCCCATTATCAGATCAATAATTCATATTATTTGAATAATATTATGAGATAGCAATATTGGTAATGTCTAGAAAGTTCTGTCAAGGAGAGGTTTGGTCACCTAATTGCGCGCTAGTAAGGAGAAATCCTTATCGAAAAGCCCCCTCTTTCCTGGGAACGACCTGGTTGTCATAATTGTGATTCTGTAATATTATTTGTGAATGATTAATTATTAATTTATATGATAAGAAAATATTTATTTTATGTGGATATAAATGATGAATATATTTATTTTGTGTGGATATAAATGAAGGAATTAATGCTGAGGTGTTTTATCAGTATTTTGTCGGAATGGAAGAATTTTTAAAAAAGTGTCAATTGTTAAAAATTAATATTTTATTATAAATGTATAATGTGGTTATATAATAATGGTGATATTTTCGCACTAAATTCACGGTGCATGAATCAAATGAGAGAAATCTATAAATCAAAAGAAGAACAAAATATGGGATTTTCAGAAAAAATTAGTTTATTACTTGATTTTGTAAAATTCATAACTCTTTGTGTATAATGAGTTAGGAGATGAGCCATATATCAAAAGAAAGCCCTGAAAGTAAGCTAAGCGTAGAAATTTGAATCACCCAAATATTCTTTGTGAATATTTCGTGGTGACTGTTTTAGTGAAACTGGTACGAGGGACTTATAGTCCGAAAATCAAATCAGTGTTCTAAAAGCTCTATTGCGTGAGTTATAATTTTGATCTGACCGTTGGATCGGTTTGATTTTTGGATATGTTATACCTATATAAGTTGAGTATATGTCCATAAATTTTTTTCTTGAAATTTCAAAAAACTTAAAGCTACAAAGTTGTAGAGAATTCGATTTCGTATGAAATGGACATAAAATTCGTAGTTTTCTGATAAAAGGGCTATTTGTGACGACCCCAAAATAGGTCCATTCCATCCAACCCATTTTGAGTCGCCAAATACATGGTACAGATAACAACTACAACTTTATTACAACAATTGTCGTGCAAAATACAACAACATATATGCTATGAGTTTGGGTACAAATATATACCAACTGTGACTCATGTCCCAACCTTGGATAGCACGTCACAATGACACCTTACATAAAGGTATAGTCAAAAACTGTTTTAGAAATTAGAATCTTTGGGAAGTACTCAAGGAAACCCTCGTACATGGGAGGCTATGCTTCTAGGTTATGATAGATATCATATGGCCACAGAATTATCCTTGGTTGACCCAATAGACATCTTGTATGATAGTGGCAAAACACCCTTCCAACGTTGGGTTCGCCTCACCCTAGTTGATTCACCAAATATAACTACTAAATGATGACTACCGTTCTATTCCCCTGTTACCCCCGCTCGACCCAGCTACACTCTTATTACCTGAAAGGAATTGTGAAACAGAAGGGTGAGCACAACTAGCTCAGTAAAGAATGTTATGACTAAAGATAAATAAATTATCAATAGTATTCATCAATAATAAATCAGAGATTTAGAACATATGGTAAATGATAAAAATTTCAACCATAGTTGCAGCGGAACGAGCAATCCATTAGAAGAGTCAAATAGACTACAAAGTCTATTATCTTCTCCATGTTAAAAGTCCACCAACAATGTTTTATCCTTGTAACATTAATCAACAATTCCTGTCCACAATCACATGTATAACTCATAATCATAATTATAGTTCTAAATTCCTCTTCTCATCTAGAACGAAGATAATTTTCATCACTTGTCTTTACCTGAAACATCAAAGATCATGGTTATACCAAATCACAGTTCCGGTTCATAATCATACTAATAAATTCATCTTTGCACCACGGGCCAAAGATATTCATCAACAGTTCATCTTTACACTACATGCTAAAGATATTCAACAACAAGTCATCTTTGCACTACGGGCCAAAGACATTCATCAACAACTCATCTTTGCACTACAGGCCAAAGATATTCCTCAATAGTTCATATTTGCACTACAGGCCAAATATAATATTATCTCAAAGAAATATATAATCATTTCAGAATTTATATAACCAATAATTATAACCATGTTGATCATTTCACCTTTGCACTTAAGCTAAAGATATTCAATTATAAATTCAATGGTCATGATCATACCAGTCACAATTCAACTTTTCACTACTGGACAAAGAGAACCCTAGTCATGATCATACCAATAATCTACCCATCTTTACACTCCAGTGAAAGAGAATTTCAACATCATGGTTATAAAAATGTTATATATGATAATAAAATCAATATAATCAATACATAGTTTTAATCTCCAGAGTAATATTCATAAATCAACTATAATTTGGTTAGAAAAAGAAACCAATTTTGTAGTGAATAGTACCCGTGAATAGTAACTCGTGAATAGTAACTCGTGAATAGTAACTCGTGAATAGTAACTCATGAATAGTAACTCGTGAATACTAACTCATGAATAATAACTCGTGAATAGTAACTCAACAAGTATCTAAATACTCACAAAATATTCTTCATAATATAGAGAGAGAAAGAGAGAAAGCTTATGTTTCTGGTGTGATTTTCAATTCTAACTTAACCCTCTATTTATAGGAAAATTTTAGTAGGCTTAACCTGCAACCTGATGGCTTTACCTGCTACTATTCTCACCCACCACATTTGAAATATAATTCAGCACATTTCTTCACCAACCACAAGTGGGGCCCACCAATTCTAGAATTTTTCACCAAAATGATAAACTCCGAAAATTCAACAATTTCTGAACCAGCCATCTCGTAAAATTTATAACAAATCATACGTTCATTTTTAACGGTTCAAAATTTGTGGACATATACTCAACTTATATATGAATAACATATCCAAAAATTATCACGATCCAACGGTCGGATTAAAAATTATAAACCCCGCAAAATATCTCAAAAATCCTAATTTGATTTTTAATACCTCCATTCCGATAAAAATACAGATAAAACACCTCAACATTAACTCCTTCATTTTTAACCACAAAAATATATCCCTCATTTATATCCACATAAAATAAATATTTCCTTATCATATGAATCAATAATTAATTATTCACAAATAATATTACAGAATCACATTTATGGCAACCAGGCCGTTCCCAGGAAAGAGGGGGCTTTCCAATAAGAATTTCTCCTTACTGGCGCGCAATTAGATGACCAAACCTCTCCTTAGACAGAACTTTCTAGACATTGTCAATAATGTTATCTAATAATATTATTCAAATAATATGAATTATTGATCTGATAATAGAAAATACTGTGCAGTGACAATTATTGAGCAACAATAATATAAAATTTCAACGTAGCAATTATTGAATCAATAAAATAAAATATTGAACAGTAATTACTGTAACAATTATTGAGTAGTGCCTTCTTACGTAAGAATCAATAATTTCAAAAATACTATGCAATACCGTTTGCTACTGTGCAATAACGCGTATTACTGTATTTTAACCATCGGGTATTCCAACAGTATTAACGGTAACAACTACGTCGTTATTTGTAAAAACTTAAATTTGTCATTTTCTTCACCCGACAGTTATTCGTTATGGGGTCCACAAATAGCTGCGCCGTTGTACGAATATTTCTCGACAGAAAGAATATTCCACGACCAAACGAATATTCCCCGACAACAATGAATATTTTATAACCACTTGCGTAGTTTGAAAAAATTTTATATATCACCCTTAACTTTAAATTTTTGTCAATTTAACCATTTACTAAATAGAAAAATTGAATACTTTTATTTCATAAAATTTGGGGTCTTACACTATTTATTATGAATTATTGAAGTTTCAAAAATTAAAATATTTTTATTAAAAATATGGGTGGGCCCCACTTTTGGTTGTTGGGGAAGATTGCTGATTTCTGGTGGGCCCCACTTGTGATGGCTGAGTTTTGTTCAAAGCATGCATGCGTAGAAAAATTATAATATTATTTTATTATTTTAGTCGCGTTCTAACATTTTTTTATAAATAGGGTGCTGAGTTAGAATTAAAAATCACACCAGAAATAAATTTTTTCTCTCTCTATATATATATATTATCGAGCGTATTTTGTGAGTATTTAGATACTTTGAGAGTTGCTATTCAGTGCAAGTTTTCTTCAGCGTCATATCCGATATTCCAGTCAAAAATATTGTATTTTGAGGTAAGAGATGTTATTTTTTCGTAAATAATATTATTTCTTTCAATATCATTATATCGAAATATTGGTCTGAACTTTTTGTCAAATTTAAAACTTTTTGTGTCGGGGTTACTATTCACGTATACGGCACTATTCACCTATACGGCACTATTCACGAATACGGCACTGTTCACCGAAAAATAAAATTTTCTCTTCTTTGTCCCAGATGTCTATTATGGTTACTATCTTTGATTGTATCCATGTTTTGATCGTCATTCTTATATTTTACTCCATTATGGTTTATTATGGAGTATTTTTAAACTTGAATTATCTAAAGTACGAATATCTAAACTTTGTCCTTTTATCTTACTGGATTCGTTCTCTAAAATATTTTTCATCATCCTCAGTCCTTAATGGTGATACTTGATGAATATTTTTGGCCAGTAGTACAAAGATGAATGATTACCTGATGAATATCTTTGCCCCGTAGTGTAAAGATGAACAGGTGTTGAGATGAACATGACCAACTGGTGATACAAATGAATATCTTTGGCCCGTAGTGCAAAGATGAATATTTGATTCAAGATATATATTGATTGATGTTACAGGGATAAAATATTGATGATAGACTCTTAAATTCATAGATGATAGTAGATTTCATTCTCTACTTAACTCTTCTAATGAATTATTGTTTTCGCTGCAGTTGCTGATCTAAAACTTATTGTCTATTATATTCTATCAGATTTTTTTCCTTGTTAAAGACTAATAATAATTTGTTGTATATTATCTTAGTCATAATATTCTTTACTAGGATAGTTGTCCTCACTCTTTTGCTTCACAATTCCTTTCAGGTAATAAATGTATAGCTGGGTCGAGCGGGGATAACAGGGAAATAGAACGGTGGTCTCTAGCTGTGAAAGTTCTCCCTAAACAGTATAAAATAGTTTGTTGTATTTTATACATCATTTAGTAGTTATATTTGGTGAATCAAATAAGGTGAGGCGAACCCAACTTTGGAAGGGTGTTTTGTCACTATCATACAAGATGTCTAATGACATACAACATCGTGTCATCATAAGACAAGGTTGTGCACATTCACTTGCTGAGTATATCTACGAGCACTACCAATATAATCTTGGACTTTAGTTGAAATATAATTTTCAATTGTAGACAGTGGAGATAGTCATATGTCAAGAGAAGACTCACCATTGGAAAGAACATGATAGTAATCTTCTCATTTTTCTTTGGGGTCTATTGGGTCAACCAAGGATAATTCTGTGGACATATGATATCTATCATAACCTAGACGCATGGCCTCCTATGTACGAAGGTTTTCTTGAGCGTTTTCCAAAGATTCTAATTTCTAAAATAATTTTTGATTGTACCTGTATGTAAGGTGTGTCATTGTGACGTGCTATCCAAGGTTGGGATGAGAGTCACAGTTGGTATATATTCGGATCAAAACTCACAACATATGTGTTGTTGTATTTTGCATGATAATTGTAGTAATAAAGTTGTTGTTATTTTCTGTACCATGTATTTGACGACTCAGAATGGGTTGGGTGATGTATACCTATTTTGGGGGCGTCACAGTTGGTGTCAGAGCCATAAGTAAAGAGCCCCGAGCCTCTATCTGGTGACTTCCTGTTGATGGGGGATGCACCGAAGCCAGACTCTCCGTAGAGGACGTCGTTCTGCGGTGGCAAACTGATAGGTATCACTGTGAGGTGCTGTCCACGGTTGGGACATGAGTCACAGTTGGTATCAGAGCTTAGGGATATGGTCTCTGGCGGAGATCGGGGAATAGAACTAAGAAGGGAGAGATGAGTAAATATTTCGCTAGTGTGACTTATGTAAGACCCCAACTTATTAATGAATAAAATCAAATTTTCTCTAAATATTATTGTGAATAATAAGGGGTTAATTTGATATAATACTTTGGTTATGGGTGAAATGTGTAAATTTTGCAAAATAAGCAAGTGGTTATAAAATATTCATTTTATCGGGGAATATTCGTTTGGTCGTGGAATATTCTTGTTGTCGGGGAATATTCGTACGACGGCGCAGCCTTGTGTGGGCCCCATAACGGAAAGCGATTGGATGAAGAAAACGACAAGTATAAGTTGTTTATAAATAACGGCGTAGTTGTTACCGTTAATACTGTTGGAATACCCAGTGGTTAAAATACAGTAGCACACGGTATTGCACCAATTATTGATTCTTACGTAAGAATGCACTACTCAATAATTGTTACAGTAGTTATTATTCAATATTTTATTTTATTGATTCAATAATTGCTGCGTTGATATTTTATATTATTGTTGTTTCAATAATTGTTGCTGCACAGTATTTTCCTTTATCAGATCAATAATTCATATTATTTGAATAATATTATTAGATAAAATTATTGGCAATGTCTAGAAAGTTCTGTCTAAGGAGAGGTTTGGTCATCTAATTGCGCGCCAGTAAGGAGAAATCCTTATTGGAAAGCCCCTTCTTTCCTGAGAACGGCCTGGTTGTCATAAATGTGATTCTGTAATATTATTTGTGAATAATTAATTATTGATTCATATGATAAAGAAATATTTTTTTTATGTGGATATAAATGAGGGATATATTTTTGTGGTTAAAAATGAATGAGTTAATGTTGAAGTTTTTATCAGTATTTTTGTCGGAATGGAAGTATTAAAAATTAGAGTTTTTGAGATATATTGCGGGGGTTATAATTTTTAATCCGACCGTTGGATCGTGGTAATTTTTGGATATGTTATACATATATAAGTTGAGTATATGTCCACAAATTTTGAACCGTTAAAAATGAACGTATGATTTATTATGAATTTTACGAGATGACTGGTTCAGAAATTGTTGAATTTTCGGAGTTAATCATTTTGGTGAAAAATTCTAGAATTGGTGGGCCCCACTTTTGGTTGGTGAAGAAATGTGCTGAGATTTTTATTCAAATATGATGGGTGGGAATAGTAGCAGGTAAAGCCATCAGGTTGCAGGTTAAGTCTGCTTCGGCGTGCTAACATTTTCCTATAAATAGAGGGCTAAGTTAGAATTGAAAATCACACCAGAAACAAGTTTTCTCTCTTTCTCTCTCAGATTATTGAGTGTATTTTGTGAGTATTTAGATACTTTGAGAGTTTCTATTCATCAGAGCAAATTTCTTTCAGCCTTATACCGGTATTCCGACCAGAAGTACTGATATTTTGAGGTAAGGAATATTATTTTCTTCTTAAATGATATTATTTTCTTCAATATCATTATGCTGAAATATTAACATGAGTTTTTATCAAATTTAAAACTTTTTGTGTCGGGGTTACTATTCACGTATACGTTACTATTCACGTATACGACACTATTCACGAATACGACACTATTCACCGAAAAATAAAATTTTCTCTTTTTGTCCAAGATGTCTATTATGGTTACTATCTTTGATTGTATCCATATTTTGATCTTTATTTTTGAATTCTGCTTCACAATTGGTTATTATGAAGTATTATTGATCTTGGATAAACTGTTATACGAATCCCTACTATTTGTCCTTCTGTCTCACTGGATTCGTTCTCTTTAAGATATGTTTCATCATCCTCAGTCCTAAATAATTATATTACTGAATATCTTTGGCCTGTAGTGCAAAGATGTATGATTACTTGATTAATATCTTTGGCCTGTAGTGCAAAGATGAACAGGTGTTGAAATGAACATGACTGACAGGTGATACAAATGAATATCTTTGGCTTGTAGCGCAAAGATGAATATTTGGATAAAGATGATTATTAATTGATGTTACAGGGATAAAATATTGATGATGGACTTTTAAATCTTAGAAGATAGTAGAATTCATTCTCTACTTGACTCTTCTAATGGTTTGCTGTTTCCGCTGCAGTTGTTGATCTAAAACTTGTTGTCGATTATATTCTATCAGATTTTTCCCTGTTGAATACTAATGATAATTTGTTGTATATTATCTTAGTCATAATATTCTTTACTGGGCTAGTTGAGTTCACCATTTTCCTTTTTTTCCATTTTTTTTCTAGGAGGTGAGAACATAGCAGGATCTAGTCGGGGTATGGAGTGATGGTTCTAGAAAGATGTTTTAGCAGTCCTCACTATTTCTGTAAAATAGTGTTTGAATAATTGTATTGAGAACTTATTTGAGTGTGGATATTGTCTAGAAGACAATGTTTGTATTTAAACTCACAGTATGTGTTGTCGTATTTTGCACGACAATTGTATTATTGAAGTTGTAGTTTGCTTTCTGTACCATGTATTTGGCGACTCAGAATGGGTGTTGTATACCTATTTTGGGGGTGTCACAGTTGGTATCAGAGCTTAGGGATTTGATCCCTGGCTGAGATGTGAGACAAGAACTAGGAGGGGAGAGACGGGAAATTCCTTCGCTAGTATGACCTGACTAAGTTTATTTGGTCGGTCAGAGTATAGAGATAATATATGACATGACTATTAACCCTTATTTTATGATAGTATTTAAGAATGGCAGCTGAGAACGTTAATAATGGAGTAAATCAGACCGTGGAGACACCTTTGATCGCCACCCAGGCGAACGTGCAACAGGAAGGCAATATTCCTCCTGTAAACAACGTTACCGAGCAAACGATGAATGATGGCATGTTTAGGAGCTTTTTACAGTTCATGAAAAATCAGACGAGGGAGACTGGTGTGCAGAATACAGGTGGAAATGATAACAACGCGCGGTTTGTCACAGCCAAGTAGTTCAAAGAATTGGGACCACCAGAATTTAAGGGAAAGCCGGATCCGATCATGGCGGAAACGTGGGTCAAGCAAATTACCAAGATATTCGATGTCTTGGGATGCACGGAGGAACAGAAGGTTCCATTCGCCACTTTATGTTCCGCGGTGAGGCAGACTACTGGTGGGAGTTTGTGAAACGTACCCAGCCTGACGCACTCAACATGTCCTGGGAAACATTTCAAAAACTGTTCAATGACAAGTACTTTCCTGAAAGTATTCTTCATATGAAGGAGGTGGAGTTTATCAGACTGGAACAAAACAACATGACGGTGTCCCAGTACGAGGCGAAGTTTGCAGAGTTATCCAGGTTTGCACCTCATTTGGTCGAAAATGAGGAACGAATGACAAGGATGTTTCTGAGAGGTCTAGAACCCGAGATTCGACAATATCTTATCTCTCATAAATTTTCTTTATATTCAGATGTTGTAAATAGGGCTCAATTATTAGAGCGAGATAATGAGTATATGCAACCGAGGGACCACAACCAGGGTCATACCGGTGGCGGTAGTCATCGAAGCAATAAAAACCAGCAGGGAGGAAAACATTCGTACAAAAGCGGTAACCACTCTGGTGGTAATCGTGGTCGTGATAATAAAAGGAGCGAGTCGGGAGGAGATTTCAAGAAGAGAAGGTACAACAATGATAATGTGAAGACGTCAGCACAAACATCAACTGTTTCTAGGGTAGGAGAACGACCACCGGTCGTATGTTACAAATGTGGGAAAGAGGGACATATCAGCCCAAACTGCCCACAACAATCTAAGGTATGCTATAACTGTGGAAAGGAGGGTCATATAGCTTGAGAGTGTTCTGTAGCAAAACTAAGTTCAGCGGGGATGGTTACTCCAAAACCTGTCCCGGATAAGTCAAAATCAGCGGTTCCTGGAAGAGCGTTTGTCGTGAGTGGCCAAAACGCGAGAAACCCGAACGAGGTGATCACGGGTAAGCTAATCTTGAATTCTTGTGAAGTTTATACTTTACTAGATACCGGTTCTACCCATTCCTTTATCTCTCCTGCTTGTGCTCAACGTTTAAACTTGACTCCGGAGAAATTGGACTTTGACTTATCTGTTGAAACTCCGTTGGGTGAAACCTTCGTTACATCTACAGTTTATAAATCTTGCATGATCCAAGTTGGCACTATCACATTACCTGTTGATCTTATCTCTTTAAAGATACTTGCTTTTGATGTGATTTTAGGAATTGATTGGTTAACCACTCATATGCTAAAATTGATTGTTTTCGTAAGGTTGTTAGTTTTCATATTCCTAACCAACCTGTCATACGAATTCAAACTACTAAACTACTAAAATCAGTCACTGTAATATCAAGCCACAAAGCTATTCATTTATTGAAAAATGAATGTCAAGCTTTCTTAGCCCATGTTATGGATTTGAACAAAGACAAGTCAGATTTGAATAATATTTCTATTGTTAGAGAATTTCCCGATGTATTTCCTGACGAACTTCCTGGTCTACCCCCAGAACGTGAAGTTGAATTCTTTATTGACCTTGAACCCGGTACAAAGCCCATTTCTAAAACCCCATATCGAATGGCTCCTATTGAACTTCAGGAGTTAAAAGTCCAACTACATGAGTTGTTGGACATCGGTTTTATTTGTCCTAGTACATCTCCTTGGGGTGCTCCTGTTTTATTCGTAAAGAAAAAAGACGGGAGTATACGATTTTGTATCGACTATCGGAATTGAACCATGTCACCATCAAGAATAGGTATCCGCTACCTCGCATTGATGACCTGTTTGACCAGTTGCAAGGAGCACAATTCTTTTAAAGATCGATCTTCGTTCTGGATATCATCAGCTGAAGATTAAAACTGAGGATATTCCAAAGACTGCCTTCAGAACTCGGTACGGGCATTATGAATTCTTAGTCATGTCTTTTGGATTGACTAATGCTCCTGCTGCCTTCATGGATATGATGAACCGTGTATTCAAAAAATATTTGGATCAGTTCATTGTTGTCTTTATTGATGACATCCTCATCTATTCCAAAAGCCGTGAAGATCATGAGCGCCATTTGAAGCTGATATTGCAAAGGCTTCGTGAAAACAAGCTATATGCCAAACTGAAGAAATGCGAGTTCTGGCTTGAGGAAGTTGTATTCCTTGGGCACGTGGTGTCAAAACATGGAGTATCTGTCGACCCGGTGAAGATTGAAGCCATACAAAGTTGGGAGCAACCGAAGTCGGTAACCGAAGAGTATCTGTCAAGCTGGTTATTATCGGAGATTTGTGGAAGGATTTTCTCGAATCGCTACTCCGTTAACTCAGCTGACTCGGAAAGATACAAAATTCGTATGGAGTGAGAAATGCGAGAAGAGTTTTCAAGAACTCAAGAGGAGACTCATTTCGGCACCTGTTTGACAATACCATCTGGTTCGGATGGATTTGTTATCTACAGCGATGCTTCAGGCAAAGGGTTAGGATGTGTTCTCATGCAACATGGGAAAGTCATAGCCTATGCCTCGCGACAACTCAAAGAATATGAGAGGAATTATCCTACTCATGATTTGGAGTTGGCAGCAGTCGTTTTTGCGTTGAAGATCTGGAGACACTACCTGTATGGGGAGAAAGTCGAGATCTATACAGATCATAAAAGCCTCAAATATTTCTTCACCCAAAAGGAACTCAACATGCGGCAGCGACGTTGGCTCGAGCTGTTGAAAGATTACGATCATACCATCCAATATCATCCTGGAAAAGCAAACGTAGTAGCTGACGCATGAGTAGAAGATCATATGCGGGTACGAGTGCAATGTTGTTAACACAAAGGCCCATTTTGTATGACTTGCAAAGGATGGAGATAGAGATGAAGGCTCCAAGTACCCACATGATGATATCAAATATACGAGTAGAACTGACTTTAATCGATAAAGTTAAAGCTGCTCAAGCTACGGACATAGAGCTGATGCGTATAAAGAAGAAAGTGCAAGAAGGTGCTATTCCAGAAGCAAGAATCGATGAAGAAGGAATACTTCGAGTCAACTCCAGACTTTGTGTTCCTAACGATTTTGACTTGAAGCATAGAATAATGAAGGAGGCACACAACACACCGTTTGCAATCCATCCTGGGAGTACCAAAATGTATCACGATCTTCGACATACATTTTGGTGGAGCAATATGAAAAGAGAGATCGCGGAGTTTATCTCGAGGTGTTTAACTTGTCAACGTGTAAAGGCGGAGCATCAAGTGCCAAAGGGTCCATTGCAACCACTTGATATCCAAAATGGAAGTGGGAACACATTACTATGGATTTCGTTACAGGTCTTCCCAAGGTTTCTCAAGGCATAGATGCGATTTGGGTTATTGTTGATAGATTAACCAAGTCTGCTCATTTCTTGCCGATACGTGAGACTTATTCCCTTGAACGTCTTGCTAGTATGTATGTGAACGAGATTGTGAGATTGCATGGCATGCCAGTATCCATAGTTTCGGATCGTGACCCAAGATTCACTTCACGATTTTGGGTTAGCTTGCAGAAAGCTATGGGCATGGATTTACGATTCAGTTCGGCATACCATCCTCAAACGGACGGACAATCAGAGAGGACTATTCAAACTCTTGAAGATCTATTAAGACTTTGTGTCCTAGATCTCAAAGGGAGTTGGGATAAGTACCTACCATTGGTGGAATTCTCCTACAACAACAGTTATCAGGCGAGCATAGGTGTGGCTCCATTCGAGGCGTTGTATGGAAGAAAATGTCGTTCTCCAGTATGCTGGGACGAGGTGGGTGAAGCAACATTGTTGGGACCAGAGTTGGTACGCATTACTACAGAGAAGATCCAAACGATTCGACAACGTATACAAACGGCACAGGATCGACAAAAGAGTTATGCGGATCTTCATCGGAAGGACGTGGAATTTAATATTGGGGATCATGTATTGTTACGTGTTGCACCATGGAAGGGAGTTACAAGATTTGGGAAGAGAGAAAAGCTCAATCCAAGATTTGTTGGTCCATTTGAGATTCTTGAGCGAATAGGAAATGTGGCATATAGACTCGCATTACCTCCAAGCATGTCTCGTGTTCATAATGTTTTTCACATATCTATGCTTCGTAAATATGTTAAAGACCCGAACCACATTATTGAGTTAGAACCAGACGAGATAGCTGAAGATTTAACGTACGAGGAGGTACCTGTTAAGATCTTGGATAGGAAAGAGCATGTCCTACGCACAAGGTTATACCACAAGTTAAGGTTTTGTGGAGAAACCATGCTATTGAAGAAATGAACCTGGGAGTTGGAATCAGAAATGAAAGCGAGGTATCCTCACCCTTTTGAAATATCAGGTACGTACGTCAATTTCGAGGACGAAATTTCATAAGGAGTGGAGGTTGTAAGACCCCAGCTTATTAATGAATAAAATCAAATTTTCTCTAAATATTATTGTGAATAATAAGGGGTTAATTTGATATAATACTTTGGTTATGGGTGAAATGTGCAAATTTTACAAAATAAGCAAGTGGTTATAAAATATTCATTTTGTCGGGAATATTCGTTTGGTCGTGGAATATTCTTGCTGTCGGGAATATTCGTACGACAGCGCAGCCTTGTGTGGGCCCCATAACGGAAAGCGATTGGATGAAGAAAACGACAAGTATAAGTTGTTTATAAATAACGGCGTAGTTGTTACCGTTAATACTGTTGGAATACCGGTGGTTAAAATACAGTAGCACACGGTATTGCACCAATTATTGATTCTTACGTAAGAAGGCACTACTCAATAATTGTTACAGTAGTTATTATTCAATATTTTATTTTATTGATTCAATAATTGCTGCGTTGATATTTTATATTATTGTTGTTTCAATAATTGTTGCTGCACAGTATTTTCCTTTATCAGATCAATAATTCATATTATTTGAATAATATTATTAGATAACATTATTGGCAATGTCTAGAAAGTTCTGTCTAAGGAGAGGTTTGGTCATCTAATTGCGCGCCAGTAAGGAGAAATCCTTATTGGAAAGCCCCCTCTTTCCTGGGAACGGTCTGGTTGTCATAAATGTGATTCTGTAATATTATTTGTGAATAATTAATTATTGATTCATATGATAAGGAAATATTTATTTTATGTGGATATAAATGAGGGATATATTTTTGTGGTTAAAAATGAAGGAGTTAATGTTGAGGTTTTTATCAGTATTTTTGTCGGAATGGAGGTATTAAAAATCAGGGTTTTTGAGATATTTGCGGGGGTTATAATTTTTAATCCGACCGTTGGATCGTGGTAATTTTTGGATATGTTATACATATATAAGTTGAGTATATGTCCACAAATTTTGAACCGTTAAAAATGAACGTATGATTTATTATGAATTTTACGAGATGACTGGTTCAGAAATTGTTGAATTTTCGGAGATAATTATTTTGGTGGAAAATTCTAGAATTGGTGGGCCCCACTTTTGATTGGTGAAGAAATGTGATGAGATTTTTATTCAATTGGTGGGTGGGAATAGTAGCAGGTAAAGTCATCAGGTTGCAGGTTAAACTGCTTACGTGCTAACATTTTCCTATAAATAGAGGGCTAAGTTAGAATTGAAAATCACACCAGAAACAAGTTTTCTCTCTTTCTCTCTCTAGATTATTGAGTGTATTTTGTGAGTATTTAGATACTTGAGAGTTTCTATTCATCAGAGCAAGTTTTTTTCAGCCTTATACCGGCATTCCGACCAGAAGTACTGATATTTTGAGGTAAGGGATATTATTTTCTTCTTAAATGATATTATTTTCTTCAATATCATTATGCTGAAATATTAACATGAGTTTTTATCAAATTTAGAACTTTTTGTGTCGGGGTTACTATTCACGTATACGTTACTATTCACGAATACGACACTATTCACCGAAAAATAAAATTTTCTTTTGTCCAAGATGTCTATTATGGTTACTATCTTTGATTGTATCCATATTTTGATCTTTATTTTTGAATTCTGCTTCACAATTGATTACTATGAAGTATTATTGATCTTGGATAAACTGTTATACGAATCCCTACTATTTGTCCTTCTGTCTCACTGGATTCGTTCTCTTTAAGATATTTTTCATCATCCTCAGTCCTAAATGATGATATTACTGAATATCTTTGGCCTGTAGTACAAAGACGTATGATTACTTAATGAATATCTTTGGCCTGTAGTGCAAAGATGAACAGGTGTTGAGATGAACATGACTGACAGGTGATACAAATGAATATCTTTGCAAAGATGAATATTTGGATAAAGATAATTATTAATTGATGTTACAGGGATAAAATATTGATGATGGACTTTTAAATCTTAGAAGATAGTAGAATTCATTCTCTACTTGACTCTTCTAATGGTTTGCTGTTTCCGCTGCAGTTGTTGATCTAAAACTTGTTGTCGATTATATTCTATCAGATTTTTCCCTGTTGAATACTAATGATAATTTGTTGTATATTATCTTAGTCATAATATTCTTTACTGGGCTAGTTGAGCTCACCCTTTTTCTTTTTGTTCCATTTTTCTTCTCAGGAGGTGAGAACATAGCAGGATCTAGTCGGGTTATGAAGTGATGGTTCTAGAAAGATGTTTTAGTAGTCCACACTATTTTTATAAAATAGTGTTTGAATAATTGTATTGAGGACTTATTTGAGTGTGGATATTGTCTAGAAGATAATATTTGTATTTAAACTCACAATATGTGTTGTCTTATTTTGCACGATAATTGTATTATTGAAGTTGTAGTTTACTTTCTGTACCATACATTTGGCGACTCAGAATGGGTGTTGTATACCTATTTTAGGGCCGTCACAACTTACCTAAGCTAAATTTTCTTACTTAAGTTGACAAATTGTAATACGTCAATTAACCTTTGTTTTGAAGCTGTATTTTCTAGAATGATATCGGAAAAACAGAAGATGAGCAATGGAGAAATCATGATGACCAGACCTCTCCTTAGACAGAACTTTCTAGACATTGTCAATAATGCTATCTAATAATATTATTCAAATAATATGAATTATTGATCTGATAATAGAAATGTGCTGCAGTAACAATTATTGAAACAACAATAATATAAAAATATCAAGTAGCAATTATTGAATCATAAAATAAAATATTGAACAGTAACTACTGTAACAATTATTCAGTAGTGCCTTCTTATGTAAGAATCAATAATTTCAAAAATACTGTGCAATACCGTGTGCTACTGTGCAATAACGCGTATTTTCTGTATTTTTAACCACCGGGTATTCCAACAGTGTTAACGGTAACAACTATGCCGTTAATTATAAAAACTCAATTTTTGTCGTATCTTCATCCGACCGTTTTCTGTTATGGGGCCCACAAATAGCTGCGCGTCGTACGAATATTCTCGACAGAAAGAATATTTTACGACCAACGAATATTCTCCGACAACAATGATTATTTTATAATCCTTGTTTATTTTGAAAAAATTTCACATTTCACCCATGACTTTAACTTTTATCAATTTAACCATTTACTGAATTGTAATTATAAGAAAAATTGAATACTTTTATTTCAATAAAATTCGGGGTCTTACAATCTCACCTCCTTATGAATTTCGTCCCCGAAATTTACGTACCTGGTATTTCGAAGAGTTGAGAATACCTTGCTTTCATTTCAGATTCTATCTCTCATATCATCATGATTTCTCATTGCTCATCTCCCATGATAACTTCATTTGGTTTCTTCACCTGTTGGAAGAGTCATGACAACCGCCACCCTCGAACTACCGGCTTTGACTTGCCTAGGGCAGCATTTGGCGTCATCACTACCGTTAGAAAATACTTTTCTATAGGACATATTCCTCTCAAAACTGCCTCTTCGTACTCCTGATTCATGATCTGAATCATCAATCTTCGATCTATATCGGATTCAGTGTTGACCGCTCTGTACAGGGTAATTCAAAACTCGATGTTGGGTTTCCCAATTGCTTTCAAAAGAGAAATTCATATCATCTATTATAGCCTTCTTAGATCGAACATCTCTTTCCACAATATCCACGTGTCGTGCGGCTTTTGCCCATGCATCACTAATTCTCACTCGTTCAGTTTTTTCTTCTTTCAGCTCAGATTCCATCTTTATCATCTTATACTCTGTCAAAGAATGCTTCTGTTCAAATATCACATATCGGGCTAACACAAGCTTGAATTGTTGCATCCTTTTGTTCCACGACCGCCTGTCGTTCTTCAGCCTGCCTTCTACTCATGAATACGATTTTGAAATTCTACATTTTGATCATATAATACCTCTAATAAACTTTCCTCAGGTGTAAGACCCCCGAATTTTATGAAATAAAAGTATTCAATTTTTTTTATAATTACTATTCAGTAAATGGTTAAATTGATAAAAGTTTAAAGTTATGGGTGAAATGTGAATTTTTTTTTTAGCAAGTGGTTATAAAAAATCATTATTGTCGGGGAATATTCGTTTGGTCGTGGAATATTCTTTCTGTCGGGGAATATTCGTACGACGGCGCAGCTATTTGTGGGCCCCATAACGAATAACTGTCGGGTGAAGAAAACGACAATTTTGAGTTTTTATAAATAACGGCGTAGTTGTTACCGTTAACACTATTGGGAATACCCGGTGGTTAAAATACAGTAATACGCGTTATTGCACAGTAGCACACGGTATTGCATAGTATTTTTGAAATTATTGATTCTTACGTAAGAAGGCACTACTCAATAATTGTTACAATAATTACTGTTCAATATTTTATTTTATTGATTCAATAATTGCTGCGTTGATATTATATATTATTGTTGTTTCAATAATTGTTGTTGCACAGTATTTTCTATTATCAGATCAATAATTCATATTATTTGAATAATTTATTAGATAACATTATTGGCAATGTCTAGAAAGTTCTGTCTAAGGAGAGGTTTGGTCATCTAATTGCGCGCTAGTAAGGAGAAATCCTTATTGGAAAGCCCCTCTTTCTGGGAACGGCCTGGTTGTCATAAATGTGATTCTGTAATATTATTTGTGAATAATTAATTATTGATTCATATGATAAGGAAATATTTATTTTATGTGGATATAAATGAGGGATATATTTTTGTGGTTAAAAATGTAGGAGTTAATGTTGAGATTTTTATCAGTATTTTTGTCGGAATGGAGGTATTAAAAATCAGGGTTTTTGAGATATTTTGCGAGGGTTATAATTTTTAATCCGACCGTTGGATCGTGGTAATATTGGATATATGTTATACATATATAAGTTGATTATATGTCTACAAAATTTTGAACCGTTAAAAATGAACGTATAATTTGTTATGAATTTTACGAGATGACTGGTTCAGAAATTGTTGAATTTTTGGAGTTTATCATTTTGATGGGAAAATTCTAGAATTGGTGGGCCCCACTTGTGGTTGGTGAAGAAATGTGCTGAATTATATTTCAAATGTGGTGGGTGGGAATAGTAGCAGGTAAAGCCATCAGGTTGCAGGTCAAACCTACCAAAATTTTCCTATAAATAGAGGGCTAAGTTAGAATTGAAAATCACACCAGAAACATAAGCTTTCTCTCTTTCTCTCTCTATATTATGAAGCATATTTTGTGAGTTTTTAGATACTTGGTGAGTTGCTATTCATCAGTGCAAGTTTTCTTCAGCATCATATCCGATATCCAGTCAGAAGTACTGCTCTTTTGAGGTAAGGGATTTTAAGGGATTTTAAGGGTTGTTATGATTTTCAGTTTCGTAATTTTTCTGATCTTCAAAAATTCTGGAAAAATTTAAAATGATATTTTGATGAGTTTTCTTGATTGTGTCCAAAAATGGTGATTTTTGGATGTATAGATTGAGAGTTATGAATTTTATGAGAAAAGACTATTTTAAAAATAACAGCTTATAATTCCTTGTGGTTACCTCCAAAATTGATGAAATTTTATTGGGAGTACATGTATATGATAGAAGTATACTCTGTAAATTTCAGATTTTAGAACAAAAGTATAATTTTTGATAAATGTCTAAATATTCGGCTATTTTGGCCATATGAAAAATAGTAAATGACTTTTAAAAATTCTGAGAAAAATATATTGTTCACTATGTGACTATATTATGCTAAATCTCAGAAAAGAAATATTTTTGGAACTGATTTGGTATTTTCATGAAAATGGTCTAGTTATGAGTAAATGAATTAAATATGTTTGTGAAGAAAGAAAATTGGAAAATAGGATTTTTATGGCTTGAGAATCCTATATGAGGTATATGCAGATTTTGATGAGGGTTTTGGTTATTGATGATGAAATTGTAAGAGTTGGCATTTTATGATGATTAAATGCATTAATTAGTAAAGTGTAAACAATTAAAATAAATTGTTTATAATTTAAGTATGTTATTCTTTCAATATCATTTATACCGAAATATTGGTATGAATTTTATTATGAATTTTTTATCTTTAGTGTCGGGGTTACTATTCATGAGTTACTATTCACGATTTACTATTCAGGAGTTAACGAATATTACTCTTGAGATTAAAACTATATGTTGATATCATTATTTTTATCATCATATATAACATTTTTTATAACCCCGATGTTGAAATTCTCTTTCACTAGAGTGTAAAGATGGGTAGATTATTGGTATGATCATGACTAGGGTTCTCTTTGGCCTGTAGTACAAAGTTGAATTGTGACTGGTATGATCATGACCATTGAATTTATAATTGAATATCTTAAGCTTAAGTGCAAAGGTGAATTGATCAACATGGTTATAATTATTGTTTATATAAATTCTGAAATGCTTTTATATTTCTTTGAGATATTGATATATTTGGCCTGTAGTGCAAATATGAATTGTTGATGAATATCTTTGGCCATGTAGTGCAAAGATGGCTGTTGATGAATATCTTTGGCCTGTAGTGCAAAGATGAACTGTTGTTGAATATCTTTGGCCGTAGTGCAAAGATGGTTTGTTGATGAATATCTTTGGCCCGTAGTGCAAAGATGGATTTGTTAGTTATGATTATAAACAAGAACTGTGATTTGGTTATAACCATGATCTTTGATGTTTCAGGTAAAGACAGGTGATGAAATATCTTCGTCTGGGTGCGAAGAAAAATTTATAGTCACAATTATGATTATGAGTATCATTATAGATTGTGGAAAGGAACTGGTAGGAGTGATGTTACATGGATAAAAATATTATTGGTAGATTTTTAACATGGAGAAGATAAATAGACTTTATAGTCTATTTGACTCTTCCAATGGATTGCTCGTTCCGCTGCAACTATGGTTGAAATTTTTTCATTTACCATATGTTCTAAATCTCTGATTATTTATTGATGAAGGCTATTGATAATTTAATTATCTTTATCATGATATTCTTTACTGGCTAGTTGTGCTCACCTTTTGCTTCACAATTCCTTTCAGATAATAAGAGTGTAGCTGGGTCGAGCGAGGGTAACGGGGAAATAGAAACGGTGGTCTCTAGTGTGGATGTTCTCCCAAAGTAGTATAGAAAAGTTCATTTAGTAGTTATATTTGGTGAATCCAATAGGGTAAGGTGTACCCAACGTTTGAAGGTGGTTTGCCACTATCATACAAGATGTCTAACGACATACAACCTCGTGTCATCATAAGACAGGGATGTGCTCATCCACTTGCTGAGTATATATACGAGCACTACCTATATAATCTTGGTGTTTGTTTGAAGTATAATTCTCAATTAGAGACAGTAGAGATAATGATATGTCAAGAGAAGACTCACCATTGGGAAGAATATGATAGTAATCTTCTCATTTTTCTTTGGGGTCTATTGGGTCAACCAAGAATAATTCTGTGGCCATATGATATCTATCATAACCTAGACGCATGGCCTCCCATGTACGAAGGTTTCCTTGAGCACTTCCCAAAGATTCTAATTTCTAAAACAGTTTTTGACTATACCTTTATGTAAGGTGTCATTGTGAGGTGATGTCTACGGTTGGAACATGAGTCACATTTGGTATATATTTGTATCCAAACTCACAGCATATGTGTTGTTGTATTTTGCACGACAATTGTTGTAATAAAGTTATAGTTGTTTTCTGTACCATGTATTTGGCGACTCAGAATAGGTTGGATGGAATGGATCTATTTTGGGGTCGTTACATTTGGTATCAGAGCTTAGGGATATGATCTCTGGCGGAGATCGGGGAATACAACTAGGAGGGGAAATGAGTAAATCCTTCGCTAGTGTGTCCTACCTAAGCTTATTTGTTGGTTAGTCATAATATTGGGATATTATGTGATATGTTAATTTGTTTAATTAACCCTTATTTTATGGCAGTATTTGAGAATGGCAGCTGAGAATGCTAACAATGGAGTGAATGAGACTGTGGGGATACCTCTAATCACTAACCATGATAATGTGATGTCAGACGAAGAAGGAATTAGAGATATCTATGTGGTGAGTGAAGAATTGATAGTTGCACCCGAGATAGTCGCAGAGGTAACAGCTGACTGAGGAAGAAGAGGAAGAAGAAGTACCAGAGGAGAGTTTATTAGAGGTATTATATGATCAAAATGTAGAATTTCAAAATCGTATTCATGAGTTAGAAGAGCAGGCAGAAGAACGACAGGCGGTCGTGGAACAAAAGGATGCAACAATTCAAGCTTGTGTTACCCGATATGTGATGCTTGAACAGAAGCATTCTTTGGCAGAGTATAAGATGATAAAAATGGAATCTGAGCTGAAAGAAGAAAAAATTGAACGAGTGAGAATAAGTGATGCATGGGCAAAAGCCGCACGACACGTTGATATTGTGAAAGAGATGTTCGATCTAAGAAGGCTAAAATAGATGATATGAATTTCTCTTTTTGGAAAGCAATTGGGAGAACCCAACATCGAGTTTTGAATTACCCTGTACATAGTGGTCAACCTGAATCCGATATGGATCGAAGATTGATGATTCAGATCATGAATGAGGAGTACGAAGAGGCAGTTGAGGGAGGAATTTGTCCTATAGAAAGGTATATTCCAACGGTAATGATGACGCCAAATGCTGCTCCAGACAAGTCAAAGCCGAGTAGTTCGAGGGATGGCGGTTGTCATGACTTCCCAACAAATGAGGAACCCAAATGAAGTTATCATGGTAGATGAGCAATAGAGAAATCATGATGATCTGAGAGATAGAATCTGAAATGGAAGCAAGGTATTCTCAACTCTTCGAAATACCAGGTACGTAAATTTCGGGGACGAAATTTCATAAGGAGGAGAGATTGTAAGACCCCGAATTTTATGAAATAAAAGTATTCAATTTTTTTTATAATTACTATTCAGTAAATGGTTAAATTGATAAAAGTTTAAAGTTATGGGTGAAATGTGAATTTTTTTTTTAGCAAGTGGTTATAAAATAATCATTGTTGTCGGGGAATATTCGTTTGGTCGTGGAATATTCTTTCTGTCGGGGAATATTCGTACGACGGCGCAGCTATTTGTGGGCCCCATAACGAATAACTGTCGGGTGAAGAAAATGACAAATTTGAGTTTTTACAAATAACGGCGTAGTTGTTACCGTTAACACTGTTAGAATACCCGGTGGTTAAAATACAGTAATACGCGTTATTGCACAGTAGCACACGGTATTGCATAGTATTTTTGAAATTATTGATTCTTACGTAAGAAGGCACTACTCAATAATTGTTACAGTAATTACTGTTCAATATTTTATTTTATTGATTCAATAATTGCTGCGTTGATATTTTATATTTGTTGTTTTCAATAATTATTGTTGCACAGTATTTTCTTTATCAGATCAATAATTCATATTATTTGAATAATATTATTAGATAACATTATTGGCAATGTCTAGAAAGTTCTGTCTAAGGAGAGGTTTGGTCATCTAATTGCGCGCTAGTAAGGAAAATCCTTATTGGAAAGCCCCCTCTTTCCTGGGAACGGCCTGGTTGTCATAAATGTGATTCTGTAATATTATTTGTGAATAATTAATTATTGATTCATATGATAAGGAAATATTTATTTTATGTGGATATAAATGAGGGATATATTTTTGTGGTTAAAAATGTAAGGAGTTAATGTTGAGATTTTTATCAGTATTTTTGTCGGAATGGAGGTATTAAAAATCAGGTTTTTGAGATATTTTGCGAGGGTTATAATTTTTAATCCGACCGTTGGATCGTGGTAATATTTGGATATGTTATACATATATAAGTTGAGTATATGTCCACAAATTTTGAACCGTTAAAAATGAACGTATGATTTGTTATGAATTTTACGAGATGACTGGTTCAGAAATTGTTAAATTTTTCGGAGTTTATCATTTTGGTGGAAAATTCTAGAATTGGTGGGCCCCACTTGTGGTTGGTGAAGAAATGTGCTGAATTATATTTCAAATGTGGTGGGTGGGAATAGTAGCAGGTAAAGCCATCAGGTTGCAGGTCAAACCTACCAAAATTTTCCTATAAATAGAGGGCTAAGTTAGAATTGAAAATCACACCAGAAACATAAGCTTTCTCTCTTTCTCTCTCTATATTATGAAGCATATTTTGTGAGTTTTTAGATACTTGGTGAGTTGCTATTCATCAGTGCAAGTTTTTTCAGCATCATATCCGATATCCAGTCAGAAGTACTGCTCTTTTGAGGTAAGGGATAGTAAGGGATATTAAGGGATTTTAAGGGTTGTTATGATTTTCAGTTTCGTAATTTTTCTGATCTTCAAAAATTCTGGAAAAATTTGAAATGATATTTTGATGAGTTTTCTTGATTGTGTCCAAAAATGGTGATTTTTGGATGTATAGATTGAGAGTTATGAATTTTATGAGAAAAGACTATTTAAAAGTAACAGCTTATAATTCCTTGTGGTTAACTCCAAAATTGATGAAATTTTTATTGGGAGTACATGTATATGATAGAAGTATACTCTGTAAATTTTAGAATTTTTAGACAAAAGTACAATTTTTGATAAATGTCTAAATATTCGGCTATTTTGGCCATATGAAAAATAGTAAATGACTTTTAAAAATTCTGAGAAAAATATATGTTCACTATGGGACTATATTATGCTAAATCCCAGAAAAGAAATATTTTTGGAACTGATTTGGTATTTTTCATGAAAATGGTCTAGTTATGAGTAAATGAATTAAATATGTTTTGTGAAGAAAGAAAATTGGAAAATAGGATTTTATGGCTTGAGAATCCTATATGAGGTATATGCAGATTTTTGATGAGGGTTTTGGTTATTGATGATGAAATTGTAAGAGTTGGCATTTTATGATGATTAAATGCATTAATTAGTAAAGTGTAAACAATTAAAATAAATTGTTTATAAATTTAAGTAATGTTATTCTTTCAATATCATTATACCGAAATATTGGTATGGATTTTATTGTGAATTTCTATCTTTTGTGTCGGGATTACTATTCATGAGTTACTATTCACGATTTACTATTCATGAGTTACGAATATTACTCTTGAGATTAAAACTATATGTTGATCATATTATTTTTATCATCATATATAACATTTTTATAACCCTGATGTTGAAATTCTCTTTCACTGAGTGTAAAGATGGGTAGATTATTGGTATGATCATGACTAGGGTTCTCTTTGGCCTGTAGTGCAAAGTTGAATTGTGACTGGTATGATCATGACCATTGAATTTATAATTGAATATCTTAAGCTTAAGTGCAAAGGTGAATTGATCAACATGGTTATAATTATTGTTTATATAAATTCTGAAATGATTATATATTTCTTTGAGATATGAATATATTTGGCCTGTAGTGCAAATATGAATTGTTGATGAATATCTTTGGCATGTAGTGCAAAGATGGCTGTTGATGAATATCTTTGGCCTGTAGTGCAAAGATGAACTGTTGTTGAATATCTTTGGCCCGTAGTGCAAAGATGGTTTGTTGATGAATATCTTTGGCCCGTAGTGCAAAGATGGATTTGTTAGTATGATTATAAACAGGAACTGTGATTTGGTATAACCATGATCTTTGATGTTTCAGGTAAAGACAGGTGATGAAAATATTCTTCGTCCTGGGTGCGAAGAAAAATTTATAGTCACAATTATGATTATGAGTTATTCATATGATTGTGGAAAGGAACTGTTGATGATGTTACATGGATAAAATATTGTTGGTGGATTTTTAACATGGAGAAGATAATAGACTTTATAGTCTATTTGACTCTTCTAATGGATTGCTCGTTCCGCTGCAACTATGGTTGAAATTTTTATCATTTACCATATGTTCTAAATCTCTGATTTATTATTGATGAAGGCTATTGATAATTTAATTATCTTTAGTCATGATATTCTTTACTGAGCTAGTTGTGCTCACCCTTTTGCTTCACAATTCCTTTCAGGTAATAAGAGTGTAGCTGGGTCGAGCGAGGGTAACGGGGAAATAGAACGGTGGTCTCTAGCTGTGGATGTTCTCCCGAAGCAGTATAGAAAAGTTCATTTAGTAGTTATATTTGGTGAATCCAATAGGGTAAGGTGTACCCAACGTTGGAAGGGTGGTTTGCCACTATCATACAAGATGTCTAACGACATACAACCTCGTGTCATCATAAGACAGGGATGTGCTCATCCACTTGCTGAGTATATATACGAGCACTACCTATATAATCTTGGTGTTTGTTTGAAGTATAATTCTCAATTAGAGACAGTAGAGATAATGATATGTCAAGAGAAGACTCACCATTGGGAAGAATATGATAGTAATCTTCTCGTTTTTCTTTGGGGTCTATTGGGTCAACCAAGAATAATTCTGTGGCCATATGATATCTATCATAACCTAGACGCATGGCCTCCCATGTACGAAGGTTTCCTTGAGCACTTCCCAAAGATTCTAATTTCTAAAACAGTTTTTGACTATACCTTTATGTAAGGTGTCATTGTGAGGTGATGTCTACGGTTGGAACATGAGTCACATTTGGTATATATTTGTATCCAAACTCACAGCATATGTGTTGTTGTATTTTGCACGACAATTGTTGTAATAAAGTTATAGTTGTTTTCTGTACCATGTATTTGGCGACTCAGAATAGGTTGGATGGAATGGATTTATTTTGGGGTCGTTACATTTGGTATCAGAGCTTAGGGATATGATCTCTGGCGGAGATCGGGGAATACAACTAGGAGGGGAGAGATGAGTAAATCCTTCGCTAGTGTGTCCTACCTAAGCTTATTTGTTGGTTAGTCATAATATTGGGATATTATGTGATATGTTAATTTGTTTAATTAACCCTTATTTTATGGCAGTATTTGAGAATGGCAGCTGAGAATGCTAACAATGGAGTGAATGAGACTGTGGGGATACCTCTAATCACTAACCATGATAATGTGATGTTAGACGAAGAAGGAATTAGAGATATCTATGTGGTGAGTGAAGAATTGATAGTTGCACCCGAGATAGTCGCAGAGGTAACAGCTGAGACTGAGGAAGAAGAGGAAGAAGAAGTACCAGAGGAGAGTTTATTAGAGGTATTATATGATCAAAATGTAGAATTTCAAAATCGTATTCATGAGTTAGAAGAGCAGGCAGAAGAACGACAGGCGGTCGTGGAACAAAAGGATGCAACAATTCAAGCTTGTGTTACCCGATATGTGATGCTTGAACAGAAGCATTCTTTGGCAGAGTATAAGATGATAAAAATAGAATCTGAGCTGAAAGAAGAAAAAATTGAACGAGTGAGAATAAGTGATGCATGGGCAAAAGCCGCACGACACGTTGATATTGTGGAAAGAGATGTTCGATCTAAGAAGGCTAAAATAGATGATATGAATTTCTCTTTTTGGAAAGCAATTGGGAGAACCCAACATCGAGTTTTGAATTACCCTGTACATAGCGGTCAACCTGAATCCGATATGGATCGAAGATTGATGATTCAGATCATGAATGAGGAGTACGAAGAGGCAGTTGAGGGAGGAATTTGTCCTATAGAAAGATATATTCCAACGGTAATGATGACGCCAAATGCTGCTCCAGACAAGTCAAAGCCGAGTAGTTCGAGGGATGGCGGTTGTCATGACTTCCCAACAAATGAGGAACCCAAATGAAGTTATCATGGTAGATGAGCAATAGAGAAATCATGATGATCTGAGAGATAGAATCTGAAATGGAAGCAAGGTATTCTCAACTCTTCGAAATACCAGGTACGTAAATTTCGGGGACGAAATTTCATAAGGAGGGGAGATTGTAAGACCCCGAATTTTATGAAATAAAAGTATTCAATTTTTTTTATAATTACTATTCAGTAAATGGTTAAATTGATAAAAGTTTAAAGTTATGGGTGAAATGTGAATTTTTTTTTAGCAAGTGGTTATAAAGTTGTAAGACCCCAACTTTTATAAATAAAGATGAATTTTCTATAAATATCATTTTTGAATATTATGGAGTTAATTTGATATAATGTTATAGTTGTGGGTAATATTTATAAATCTTGTAAAGTAAGCAAGTTGTTATAAAATATTCGTTTGGTCGGAGAATATTCTTTTTGTCGAGGAATATTCGTACGACGGCACAATCATTGGTGGACCCCACAACGGAATTATTGTCGGATTGAGAAAACGACAAAAATATTTTAAATAACGGCTGAAGTGTTACCGTTAAAACCGTTAAAACTGTTGAACTACTCGGTAGTAAAAGTACAGTAATACGCGTGGTTGCATAGTAGCACACGGTATTGATTATTGATGCTTACGTGAGAAGTCACTCAGCTATACTCAATTATTGCTACAGTAATTGCTGCATCATATCTCTTAAATTATTGTCATAGTATCATCTGTATAATATGTTATATTATTGAGACGTTGTGGTAAGTTTGGTTATTTTATGGGGGGCCATATGTCATCATCTAAGAGTCTCTTCGTCAATAGTAATTACCGTCGTCAATAGTAATTACCGTCGTCAATAGTATTTACCTTGGTCAATAGTATTTACCTTCGTCAATAGTAATTACCGTCGTCAATAGTAATTACCGTCGTCAATAGTATTTACCTTGGTCAATAGTATTTACCTTGGTCAATAGTAATTACCTTCGTCAATAGTATTTACCTTGGTCAATAGTAATTACTTTCGTCAATAGTAGTTGTCCTTTCAATATTACCAAGAGTCATTTGACCCTTCGTTAAGACCAAGAGTCATTTGACCCTTCGTTAAGACCAAGAGCCACCCTCAGTTTTTCTATAAATAGAGGCCTAGGGCTTCATTATTTTTCACGAATTCATTCAAGCTATAGAGAGAGAAAGTATAGAGAGAATAAGAGAGAGAGAGACTAAAAGTATTCTGCTACATCACTTTTCCAATATCCAGTTCTTTTAAGGTAGGGAATATTATTTCTTTTATATTCATGAAGAGAACTTCTGTTATTCCATTTGTTATTATTCTGTTGGAATAACCAGTATACGCGGTCTACCCTATACTTGGTGACATTCTTCTATTATTCTGTTGGAACATCCTGTCTGTGTGTTTTACACCGGACCTGGTTCCGTTTATTATTCTGTTGGAACATCCTGTCTGTGTGTTTTACACCGGACCTGGTTCCGTTTTATTATTATTCTGTTGGAATATCCTGTCTGTGTGTTTTACACCGGACCTGGTTCCATTATTTATTATTCTGTCGGAATATCCTGTCTGTGCGTTTACGCCGGACCTGGTTCCATTATTTATTATTCTGTTGGAATAACCTGTCTGTGCGGTCTATCGCATGCATGGTGATTTCTTTTGTTATTCCATTCTTTATTGTACTCAGTTGGTTAAGTTTTGACTTCTATACTCCATGAAATTTGTGGAATATCCTTGATAGTTGCGTTTCATCCAGTATCTTTTCAAGAAAATATTCTTCTAAGCATTCTTGAATTTTACTCCACAATGCAGTATCATGTTGACAATTTGGACATTCCTGGATAAATTAATTCTTGAACTTGTTTTATTGAATTCTTATATCATTGTCATCATCCTCATGTTTATAAAATGTTGAAAGTCATCTGTGGCCTGTAGTGCATAGATGGACTTGGTATGATTATGACCAGGGATTATTCGGTATAATCATGACCGTAATGTTACAAATGATGTGGTAAAAGTCCTCATTGGCCCGTAGTGCATTGATGGACAGTTGTTGGCATGATCATGACCATTAATGAATACACGAATATCCTTGGCCGTAGTGCAGGGGTGATTCGATGATGTGGATTATTTTATTAAGCTGAGTCTCAGCGATTACAGTGTTGAAAAACTTTTAAATCATAAAAGATAGTAGAGTTTATTTTCTACTTGACTCTTTTAATGGATTGCTTGTTCCGCTACAGTTAAACTTGATGTCTATTATATTTTATCAGTTTAACATTGTTGAAGGCTAATGATAATTTATTCTGCATTATCTTAGTCATAATATTTCTTACTGGGCTAGTTGAGCTCACCCTTTCTTTCACTGTTCTCTTCAGGAAATGAGAACGTAGCTGGGACAAGTCGGGGTACGGAGTGATGGTCCGAATGATAGTATTAGTTAGTAGTCCTCACTATTCTATGTAATGGTGTGTTAATAAATGTAATGAGGACTCCTTTTGAGTATGAATACTCTCTAGAAGATAATATTTGTATTCAAACTCACAGTTTATGTTTTGTCGTATTGTACACGACAGTTGTATTAATCAGTTGTATTTGTATTCTGTACTATGTATCTGACGACCCAAGATGGGTGATGTATACCTAATTTTGGGGGCGTCACAGTTGGTATCAGAGCTTAGGGATATGATCCCTGGCTAAGATGTGAGAATAGAACTAGGAGGGGAGAGACGGGGAATTCCTTCGCTAGTATGACATACCTAAGTTTATTTGCATGGTATTTAATTGGTCGGTCATAATATAAGGATAATATATGACATATCAATTAATTTTTATTTTGTGGCAGTATCTGAAAATGGCATCTGAGAATGTTGAGAATAGCAATGGAGCACAGACGACTGTTGATTCACCACATATCAATAATCAGGATAATGTGCATCAGGAAGGTGTCAATCCTCATGCAAACAACAACACTGACCAAATGATGAATGATCAAATGTTCAGAGGCTTTATGCAATTCATGCAACAACAGGTGAAAGCGGCTCCTGTCCACAACGTAGGTGGAAATACTGGAAACTCTCAGGCGGTCACCGCTAAACAGTTTAAGGAGCTGGGACCACCGGAGTTTAAGGGAGAACCCAAACCACTTGTAGCTGAAACATGGATAAAGCAGATCACCAAGATATTTGATGTCTTGGGTTGCTCCGAGGAGCAAAAGGTTCCCTTTGCCGCCTTTATGTTGCGAGGAGAGGCAGATTACTGGTGGGAATCGATAAAGCGTACTCAACCTGCCGCACTGAAGATGTCCTGGGAGAAGTTCCAAGAGCTGTTTAACGACAAATACTTTCCCGAGAGTATTCGTCACATGAAGGAGGTGGAGTTCATCAAATTGGAGCAGAATAATATGACCGTGTCGCAGTACGAGGCAAAATTTGCGGAGTTATCCCGGTTTGCGTCCCACCTGGTGGATAATGAAGAAAGAATGACGCGGATGTTTTTAAGAGGTTTGAAGCCGGAGATACGTCAACATCTTGTTTCTCATAAACTGTGTTTGTATTCAGATGTTGTAAATAGGGCTCAGTTGGTGGAGCGCGATAACGAGACAACGCAACCAAAAGAGAGCAGCCGGCAAAATGATAATACCAGTGAGAGCAGTCATCGAAGCGGTGACAACAAGCGTGGAGGGAATCAACAGGCCAGAAATGGTAACCACTTCGGTGGTAATCAGGGCCAAAACAATAAGAATGGACATTTCAAGAAGAGGAGATTCAACAATGATGGAAAGACGTCAGCACCAGCACCTGTCGTTAAGGAAGGAGAACGACCACCTATCATATGTTTCAAATGCGGAGGGGAGGGGCACATCAGTCCAAACTGCGCGATGCCGTCCAAAGCATGTTATAATTGTGGAAGAGAAGGTCATTTAGCCCGATTTTGTCGTTTACCGAAGACAAATTCAGCTAGGATGGAGGCACCAAAGGCCGTCCCAGAAAAGTCAAAACCGGTTGTGCAAGGGAGAGCGTTTGTTGTGAACTCCCAGAAGCAAGGAACCCGAATGAGGTCATCACGGGTAAGCTTATCATAAACTCTAACGAAGTCTATACTTTATTTGATACCGGTTCAACCCATTCTTTTATTTCTCCTACTTGCGCTCATCGATTAAATTTGATTCCGGAGAAATTAGACTTTGACTTAGCTGTTGAAACTCCATTGGGAGAAACCTTCATTACATCCACGGTTTATAAGTCTTGTTTGGTTCAAGTTGGTACCCACACATTACCTGTCGATCTTATTTCATTAAAAATACTTGCATTTGACGTGATTCTAGGGATTGATTGGTTAACTACTCATTATGCAAAAATTGATTGTTTTCGTAAGGTTGTTAGCTTTCATATTCCTAATCGACCTATTATGCGAATTCAAGCAACCAAACCATTAAAATCAATCGCTGTCATCTCAAGCCATAAAGCTATTCGTTTATTGAAAAACGGATGTCAAGCTTTCTTAGCTCATGTCACAGATCTAAACAAAAATACGTCAGCTTTGAATGATATTTCTGTTGTTAATAAATTTCCTGACGTATTCCCGAAGAACTTCCTGGCCTACCCCCAGAGCGTGAAATTGAATTTTGTATCGACCTTGAACCCGGTACAAAACCCATTTCCAAAGCCCCATATCGAATGGCTCCTATTGAACTTCAGGAGTTAAAGATCCAACTGCAGGAATTGTTAGACATTGGCTTTATTCGTCCTAGTACTTCTCCTTGGGGTGCTCCTGTTCTATTCGTGAAGAAGAAAGATGGAAGTATGCGACTTTGTATTGATTATCGGGAGTTGAATCATGTCACCATCAAAAACAGGTACCCATTGCCACGTATTGATGACCTGTTTGACCAGTTGCAAGGAGCACAATTCTTTTCAAAGATCGATCTTCGTTCTGGATATCATCAGCTGAAGGTTAGAACTGAGGATATTCCAAAGACGGCTTTTAGAACTCGGTACGGGCATTATGAATTCTTAGTTATGTCTTTTGGATTGACTAATGCTCCTGCTGCCTTCATGGATATGATGAACAGGGTATTCAAGGAATATTTGGATCACTTTGTGGTCGTCTTTATTGATGACATCCTTATTTATTCCAAAAGCCGTGAAGATCATGAGCAACACTTGAGGCTGGTACTCCAAAAGCTTCGTGAATACAAGCTTTATGCCAAGTTGAAGAAATGCGAGTTCTGGCTGGAGGAGGTAGCATTCCTTGGGCACGTAGTATCAAGTCGTGGAATATCGGTTGACCCGGCAAAGATTGAAGCTATTCAAAGCTGGGAGCAACCTAAATCAGTGACCGAGGTACGTAGCTTTCTTGGTTTAGCTGGTTATTATCGGAGATTCGTGGAAGGATTTTCTCGAATCGCTACTCCATTAACTCAGCTGACTCGGAAAGATACAAAGTTTGGTTGGAGCGAAGAATGTGAGCAGAGTTTTCAAGAACTCAAGAGGAGACTCATTTCAGCACCTGTTCTAACAATACCATCTGGCTCGGAGGGATTTGTCATCTACAGTGATGCTTCGAGCAAAGGGTTGGGATGCGTTCTCATGCAACATGGAAAAGTCATAGCCTATGCATCAAGACAACTCAAGGAATATGAGAGGAATTATCCTACTCATGATCTAGAGTTGGCAGCTGTTGTCTTTGCACTTAAAATTTGGAGGCATTACTTGTATGGGGAGAAAGTGGAGATCTTTACGGATCATAAAAGCCTCAAATATTTCTTCACTCAAAAGGAACTCAACATGCGACAACGACGTTGGCTTGAACTGTTGAAAGATTATGATCATACCATTCAATACCATCCTGGAAAAGCGAACGTGGTAGCTGACGCATTGAGTAGAAGATCATATGCGGGTACAAGTGCAATATTAACAACGCAAAGGCCCATTTTGTGTGACTTGCAAAGGATGGAGATAGAGTTGAAGACTCCAGGGACCCATGTGATGATGGCGAATATACGAGTAGAACCGACTTTAATCGATAAAGTTAAAGCTGCTCAAGCTACAGACCTGGAGCTGATGCGTATGAGGAAGAAAGTGCAAGAAGGTTCTATGCCGGAAGCAAGAATCGATGAAGAAGGAATACTTCGAGTCAACTCCAGACTTTGTGTTCCTAACAACCCTGATTTAAAGTATGAAATCATGATGGAGGCGCACAACACACCGTTTGCAATCCATCCTGGAAGTACCAAAATGTATCATGATCTTCGTCATACATTTTGGTGGAGCAATATGAAGAGAGAGATAGCGTTGTTTATCTCAAGGTGTCTAACTTGTCAACGAGTCAAAGCGGAGCATCAAGTACCAAAAGGTCCATTGCAACCACTTGAAATTCCAGAATGGAAGTGGGAGCACATTACCATGGATTTCGTTACCGGTCTTCCTAGGGTTTCTCAAGGTATTGATGCGATTTGGGTCATTGTTGATAGATTGACCAAGTCTGCTCATTTCTTACCGATACGAGAAACTTATACACTTGAACGTCTTGCTCGTATGTACATAAACGAGATTGTAAGACTGCATGGTATGCCAGTATCCATAGTTTCTGATCGAGACCCAAGATTCACTTCACGATTTTGGGTTAGTTTACAAAAAGCTATGGGCACGGAGTTACGATTTAGTTCAGCATATCATCCTCAGACGGACGGACAATCAGAGAGGACTATTCAAACTCTTGAAGATCTATTAAGACTCTGTGTCTTTGACTTCAAGGGAAGTTGGGACAAGTTCTTACCATTGGTGGAGTTTTCCTACAACAACAGTTATCAAGCAAGTATTGGCATGGCTCCATTCGAAGCATTGTATGGAAGAAAATGTCGTTCTCCAGTATGCTGGGATGAGGTGGGCGAAGCAACGTTGTTGGGACCGGAGTTGGTACGTATGACTACAGAAAAGATTCAAACGATCCGACAACGTATAAAAACCTCACAAGATCGACAAAAGAGTTATGCTGATCTTCATCGAAAGGACGTGGAATTTGATGTAGGAGATCATGTGTTCTTACGTGTTGCTCCATGGAAAGGAGTTACGAGATTTGGAAAGAGAGGAAAGCTAAATCCTCGATTCATCGGTCCATTTTTAATCCTCGATCGAGTAGGAACTGTGGCTTATAGACTCGCTTTACCGCCAAGTATGTCTCGTGTTCATAACGTTTTCCACATATCCATGTTACGCAAATATGTGGAAGACCCGAACCACATTATTGAGTTAGAACCGGACGAAATAGCGGAGGATTTGACGTATGAAGAAGTTCCTGTTCAAATCTTGGATAAGAAGGAACATATTCTACGCTCCAAGGTTATACCTCAAGTCAAAGTTTTGTGGAGAAACCACGATGTTGAGGAAATGACTTGGGAGTTAGAATCAGAAATGAAATCAAGGTATCCTTACCTCTTCGACATACCAGGTACGTACCCTAATTTCGAGGGCGAAATTTCATAAGAAGGGGAGGTTGTAAGACCCCAACTTTTATAAATAAAGATGAATTTTCTATAAATATCATTTTTGAATATTATGGAGTTAATTTGATATAATGTTATAGTTGTGGGTAATATTTATAAATTTTGCAAAGTAAGCAAGTTGTTATAAAATATTCGTTTGGTCGGAGAATATTCTTTTTGTCGAGGAATATTCGTACGACGGCACAATCATTGGTGGACCCCACAACGGAATTATTGTCGGATTGAGAAAACGACAAAAATATTTTAAATAACGGCTGAAGTGTTACCGTTAAAACCGTTAAAACTGTTGAACTACTCGGTAGTAAAAGTACAGTAATACGCGTGGTTGCATAGTAGCACACGGTATTGATTATTGATGCTTACGTGAGAAGTCACTCAGCTATACTCAATTATTGCTACAGTAATTGCTGCATCATATCTCTTAAATTATTGTCATAGTATCATCTGTATAATATGTTATATTATTGAGACGTTGTGGTAAGTTTGGTTATTTTATGGGGGGCCATATGTCATCATCTAAGAGTCTCTTCGTCAATAGTAATTACCGTCGTCAATAGTAATTACCGTCGTCAATAGTATTTACCTTGGTCAATAGTATTTACCTTCGTCAATAGTAATTACCGTCGTCAATAGTAATTACCGTCGTCAATAGTATTTACCTTGGTCAATAGTATTTACCTTGGTCAATAGTAATTACCTTCGTCAATAGTATTTACCTTGGTCAATAGTAATTACTTTCGTCAATAGTAGTTGTCCCTTCAATATTACCAAGAGTCATTTGACCCTTCGTTAAGACCAAGAGTCATTTGACCCTTCGTTAAGACCAAGAGCCACCCTCAGTTTTTCTATAAATAGAGGCCTAGGGCTTCATTATTTTTCACGAATTCATTCAAGCTATAGAGAGAGAAAGTATAGAGAGAATAAGAGAGAGAGAGACTAAAAGTATTCTGCTACATCACTTTTCCAATATCCAGTTCTTTTAAGGTAGGGAATATTATTTCTTTTATATTCATGAAGAGAACTTCTGTTATTCCATTTGTTATTATTCTGTTGGAATAACCAGTATACGCGGTCTACCCTATACTTGGTGACATTCTTCTATTATTCTGTTGGAACATCCTGTCTGTGTGTTTTACACCGGACCTGGTTCCGTTTATTATTCTGTTGGAACATCCTGTCTGTGTGTTTTACACCGGACCTGGTTCCGTTTTATTATTATTCTGTTGGAATATCCTGTCTGTGTGTTTTACACCGGACCTGGTTCCATTATTTATTATTCTGTCGGAATATCCTGTCTGTGCGTTTACGCCGGACCTGGTTCCATTATTTATTATTCTGTTGGAATAACCTGTCTGTGCGGTCTATCGCATGCATGGTGATTTCTTTTGTTATTCCATTCTTTATTGTACTCAGTTGGTTAAGTTTTGACTTCTATACTCCATGAAATTTGTGGAATATCCTTGATAGTTGCGTTTCATCCAGTATCTTTTCAAGAAAATATTCTTCTAAGCATTCTTGAATTTTACTCCACAATGCAGTATCATGTTGACAATTTGGACATTCCTGGATAAATTAATTCTTGAACTTGTTTTATTGAATTCTTATATCATTGTCATCATCCTCATGTTTATAAAATGTTGAAAGTCATCTGTGGCCTGTAGTGCATAGATGGACTTGGTATGATTATGACCAGGGATTATTCGGTATAATCATGACCGTAATGTTACAAATGATGTGGTAAAAGTCCTCATTGGCCCGTAGTGCATTGATGGACAGTTGTTGGCATGATCATGACCATTAATGAATACACGAATATCCTTGGCCGTAGTGCAGGGGTGATTCGATGATGTGGATTATTTTATTAAGCTGAGTCTCAGCGATTACAGTGTTGAAAAACTTTTTAAATCATAAAAGATAGTAGAGTTTATTTTCTACTTGACTCTTTTAATGGATTGCTTGTTCCGCTACAGTTAAACTTGATGTCTATTATATTTTATCAGTTTAACATTGTTGAAGGCTAATGATAATTTATTCTGCATTATCTTAGTCATAATATTTCTTACTGGGCTAGTTGAGCTCACCCTTTCTTTCACTGTTCTCTTCAGGAAATGAGAACGTAGCTGGGACAAGTCGGGGTACGGAGTGATGGTCCGAATGATAGTATTAGTTAGTAGTCCTCACTATTCTATGTAATGGTGTGTTAATAAATGTAATGAGGACTCCTTTTGAGTATGAATACTCTCTAGAAGATAATATTTGTATTCAAACTCACAGTTTATGTTTTGTCGTATTGTACACGACAGATGTAATAATCAGTTGTATTTGTATTCTGTACTATGTATCTGACGACCCAAGATGGGTGATGTATACCTAATTTTGGGGGCGTCACAAAAATAATCATTGTTGTCGGGGAATATTCGTTTGGTCGTGGAATATTCTTTCTGTCGGGGAATATTCGTACGACGGCGCAGCTATTTGTGGGCCCCATAACGAATAACTGTCGGGTGAAGAAAATGACAAATTTGAGTTTTTACAAATAACGGCGTAGTTGTTACCGTTAACACTGTTAGAATACCCGGTGGTTAAAATACAGTAATACGCGTTATTGCACAGTAGCACACGGTATTGCATAGTATTTTTGAAATTATTGATTCTTACGTAAGAAGGCACTACTCAATAATTGTTACAGTAATTACTGTTCAATATTTTATTTTATTGATTCAATAATTGCTGCGTTGATATTTTATATTATTGTTGTTTCAATAATTGTTGTTGCACAGTATTTTCTATTATCAGATCAATAATTCATATTATTTGAATAATATTATTAGATAACATTATTGGCAATGTCTAGAAAGTTCTGTCTAAGGAGAGGTTTGGTCATCTAATTGCGCGCTAGTAAGGAGAAATCCTTATTGGAAAGCCCCCTCTTTCCTGGGAACGGCCTGGTTGTCATAAATGTGATTCTGTAATATTATTTGTGAATAATTAATTATTGATTCATATGATAAGGAAATATTTATTTTATGTGGATATAAATGAGGGATATATTTTTGTGGTTAAAAATGAAGGAGTTAATGTTGAGATTTTTATCAGTATTTTTGTCGGAATGGAGGTATTAAAAATCAGGGTTTTTGAGATATTTTGTGAGGGTTATAATTTTTAATCCGACCGTTGGATCGTGGTAATATTTGGATATGTTATACATATATAAGTTGAGTATATGTCTACAAATTTTGAACCGTTAAAAATGAACGTATAATTTGTTATGAATTTTACGAGATGACTGGTTCAGAAATTGTTAAATTTTTGGAGTTTATCATTTTAATGGAAAATTCTAGAATTGGTGGGCCCCACTTGTGGTTGGTGAAGAAATGTGCTGAATTATATTTCAAATGTGGTGGGTGGGAATAGTAGCAGGTAAAGCCATCAGGTTGTAGGTCAAACCTACCAAAATTTTCCTATAAATAGAGGGCTAAGTTAGAATTGAAAATCACACCAGAAACATAAGCTTTCTCTCTTTCTCTCTCTATATTATGAAGCATATTTTGTGAGTTTTTAGATACTTGGTGAGTTGCTATTCATCAGTGCAAGTTTTTTTCAGCATCATATCCGATATCCAGTCAGAAGTACTGCTCTTTTGAGGTAAGGGATAGTAAGGGATATTAAGGGATTTTAAGGGTTGTTATGATTTTCAGTTTCGTAATTTTTCTGATCTTCAAAAATTCTGGAAAAATTTGAAATGATATTTTGATGAGTTTTCTTGATTGTGTCCAAAAATGGTGATTTTTGGATGTATAGATTGAGAGTTATGAATTTTATGAGAAAAGACTATTTTAAAAGTAACAGCTTATAATTCCTTGTGGTTAACTCCAAAATTGATGAAATTTTTATTGGGAGTACATGTATATGATAGAAGTATACTCTGTAAATTTTAGAATTTTTAGACAAAAGTACAATTTTTGATAAATGTCTAAATATTCGGCTATTTTGGCCATATGAAAAATAGTAAATGACTTTTAAAAATTCTGAGAAAAATATATGTTCACTATGGGACTATATTATGCTAAATCCCAGAAAAGAAATATTTTTGGAACTGATTTGGTATTTTTCATGAAAATGGTCTAGTTATGAGTAAATGAATTAAATATGTTTTGTGAAGAAAGAAAATTAGAAAATAGGATTTTATGGCTTGAGAATCCTATATGAGGTATATGCAGATTTTTGATGAGGGTTTTGGTTATTGATGATGAAATTGTAAGAGTTGGCATTTTGTGATGATTAAATGCATTAATTAGTAAAGTGTAAACAATTAAAATAAATTGTTTATAAATTTAAGTAATGTTATTCTTTCAATATCATTATACCGAAATATTGGTATGGATTTTATTGTGGAATTTCTATCTTTTGTGTCGGGGTTACTATTCATGAGTTACTATTCACGATTTACTATTCATGAGTTACGAATATTACTCTTGAGATTAAAACTATATGTTGATCATATTATTTTTATCATCATATATAACATTTTTATAATCCTGATGTTGAAATTCTCTTTCACTAGAGTGTAAAGATGGGTAGATTATTGGTATGATCATGACTAGGGTTCTCTTTGGCCTGTAGTGCAAAGTTGAATTGTGACTGGTATGATCATGACCATTGAATTTATAATTGAATATCTTAAGCTTAAGTGCAAAGGTGAATTGATCAACATGGTTATAATTATTGTTTATATAAATTCTGAAATGATTATATATTTCTTTGAGATATGAATATATTTGGCCTGTAGTGCAAATATGAATTGTTGATGAATATCTTTGGCATGTAGTGCAAAGATGGCCTGTTGATGAATATCTTTGGCCTGTAGTGCAAAGATGAACTGTTGTTGAATATCTTTGGCCCGTAGTGCAAAGATGGTTTGTTGATGAATATCTTTGGCCCGTAGTGCAAAGATGGATTTGTTAGTATGATTATAAACAAGAACTGTGATTTGGTATAACCATGATCTTTGATGTTTCAGGTAAAGACAGGTGATGAAAATATTCTTCGTCCTGGGTGCGAAGAAAAATTTATAGTCACAATTATGATTATGAGTTATTCATATGATTGTGGAAAGAAACTGTTGAGTGATGTTACATGGATAAAATATTATTGGTGGATTTTTAACATGGAGAAGATAATAGACTTTATAGTCTATTTGACTCTTCTAATGGATTGTTCGTTCCGCTGCAACTATGGTTGAAATTTTTATCATTTACCATATGTTCTAAATCTCTGATTTATTATTGATGAAGGCTATTGATAATTTAATTATCTTTAGTCATGATATTCTTTACTGAGCTAGTTGTGCTCACCCTTTTGCTTCACAATTCCTTTCAGGTAATAAGAGTGTAGCTGGGTCGAGCGAGGGTAACGGGAAAATAGAACGGTGGTCTCTAGCTGTGGATGTTCTCCCAAAGCAGTATAGAAAAGTTCATTTAGTAGTTATATTTGGTGAATCCAATAGGGTAAGGTGTACCCAACGTTGGAAGGGTGGTTTGCCACTATCATACAAGATGTCTAACGACATACAACCTCGTGTCATCATAAGACAGGGATGTGCTCATCCACTTGCTGAGTATATATACGAGCACTACCTATATAATCTTGGTGTTTGTTTGAAGTATAATTCTCAATTAGAGACAGTAGAGATAATGATATGTCAAGAGAAGACTCACCATTGGGAAGAATATGATAGTAATCTTCTCATTTTTCTTTGGGGTCTATTGGGTCAACCAAGAATAATTCTGTGGCCATATGATATCTATCATAACCTAGACGCATGGCCTCCCATGTACGAAGGTTTCCTTGAGCACTTCCCAAAGATTCTAATTTCTAAAACAGTTTTTGACTATACCTTTATGTAAGGTGTCATTGTGAGGTGATGTCCACGGTTGGAACATGAGTCACATTTGGTATATATTTGTATCCAAACTCACAGCATATGTGTTGTTGTATTTTGCACGACAATTGTTGTAATAAAGTTATAGTTATTTTCTGTACCATGTATTTGGCGACTAAGAATAGGTTGGATGGAATGGATTTATTTTGGGGTCGTTACAATAACGGAAAGCGATTGAATGAAGAAAACGACAAGTATGAGTTTTTATAAATAACGACATAGTTGGTACCGTTGACACTGTTAGAATACCCGGTGATTAAAACACAGTAATACGCGGTGTTGCACAGTAGTACACGGTATTGCACCAATTATTAATTTTTACGTAAGAAGGCACTACTCAATAATTATTACAATAATTACTATTCAATATTTTATTTTATTGATTCAATAATTGTTACGTTGATATTTTATATTATTGTTGTTTCAATAATTATCACTACACAGTATTTCCTATTATCAGATCAATAATTCATATTATTTTAATAATATTATTAGATAATATTATTGGCAATGTCTAGAAAGTTCTGTCTAGGAGAGGTTATTTAATTGCGCGCCAATAAGGAGAAATCTTTACCGGAAGGCCCCCTCTTTCCTGGGAACGACCTGGTTGTCATTATTGTGATTCTGTAATATTATTTGTAAATAATTAATTATTGATTTATATGATAAGAAAAATATTTATTTATATAGATATAAATGGAAGAATTTTTAGAAAAGTGACAATTGTTAAAAATTGATATTTTATCTTTTCTGATAAAATAATTCATTTAAATATATTTTTATATTACAATAATATAATAATAGAGATATTTTTTACAATGAATGTGTGATATATGAATAAATGAGGAGGAAGAGTATTTTTGTTACAATAAATGCTAAAAATATGTTAAACATGTTGATGGACCCCATTTTTGACTGAAATTTGTTTATAGCTTGTAAAATCGTCCGTATGTGGATTTCGGTCAATTTCTGCTTGGAATTTAAAAAAACTTAAACTTACAAAGTTGTAGAGAATTAAATTTCTTATGGAATGGACATAAGATTCGAATTTTTCTAATAAAAGGACTATTTATTATGAATTATTGAAGTTCCGGAATAATTAATTTTTAGAGTTTAAAATATTTATTTTAAGAAAAATGTGTTTTGCAATTGGATGGGCCCCATATGAGTGGTAAACATGCTGAATTCAGATTTTCTAAGGTGGGCATGAAATTTTTTTAATATATTAATATTTTATTAAATTTTCTGCTTTGGTGTTCTAAGTATTTTCCTATAAATAGGGTCCTTAAGTTAGAATTAAAAATCACACCAGAATCTGAAGTTTTCTCTCTCTATATTATCGAGCGTATTTTTATGAGTATTTTGATACTTTGAGTGTTGCTATACGGTGCATGTGAGACCTCAAAATTTATGAATAAAGATTTAATTTTCTCGAAATATTTTGTTTAATATTATGGTGTAGATTTGAGATAGTGTTATAGTTGTGAGTAGTATTTATAAATTTTGTAAAGTATGCAAGTTGTTATATAATATTCGTTTGGTCAGAAAATATTCTTTTTGTCGGAGAATATCAGTACGACGGCATAATCATTGGTGGACCCCACAACGGAAGTAATGTCGTAGTAAGAAAATAACAAAATTATCTTTTTATAAAAATAATGACGAAAGTGTTACTGTTAAAATTGTTGAACTACTCGGTAGTAAAAGTATAATAATACGCGTGGTTGCATAGTAGCACACGGTATTGATTATTGATGCTTACGTGAGAAGTCACTCAGTTTCGTTCAATTATTGCTACATTAATTGCTGCATAGTATCTCACGTTATTTGATTCAATTATTGTCGATGTTATATATATTATTAAATCAATAATTGAGATAACAAAGTTATTAATATTATTATTTGTAATATTAACGATGTCTAGAAGTTCTGCCAAAGAGAGGTTTGGTCACCTAATTGCGCGCCAATAGGGAGAAATTCTTATTGAAAAACTCCCTCTTTCCTGGGAACGACATGGTCGATTAATATTATGAATTATAATAAAGGTGATAAGTTTTGTTTTATTATTATTATATATGTAATAAAACAAAAAACTTTTTATATAAAACAGAATACTTTTATAAAGTTATTTATTTTATTAGACTATAAATAGAATATATGATATTCTATTATGCATAGTATTTGCATAGTGTCTGCATAGTGTTTGCATAGTAAAATATTTTTATATAAAACAAAATACTTTTATAAAGTTATTTGTTTTATTAGACTATAAATAGAATATATAATATTCTATTATGCATAGTGTTTACATAGTGCCTGCATAGTATTTATATAGTAAAATCTTTTTATATAAAACAGATTGCTTTTATAAAGTTATTCGTTTTATTATATTATAAATAGAATATATTATATTTTATTTAAAAGATTTTGTTTTATTAGAATATTTTATTAATACTGCATAGTAAATCAATATGGATCGTCCATTTAAAAGTAAATCAATTCATGAATTAGTCACTATTCAGTCCATTCTCCTATAAATAGAAGCTCATTCCTTCATTATTTCTTACGAATTCACTGAAACTCTAGAGAGAGAAACTATAGAGAGAAAGAAGAAAAGTATTCTGCTACTCCACTACTCCTATATCCAGTTTCTTCTAAGATAAGAGATATTATTTGTTGTACTCGTAAGGGGTATTATTTCTTTCGTATTCATGAAGAGAACTTCTGTTATTCTATATTTATTATTATGTTGGAATAACCTGTATACGTGGACTACCCTATACTTGGTGAAATTCTTCTGTTATTCCATTCCTTATTATTATGTTAGAATAACCTGTATATGCGAAGTACCGCATACATAGTGAAATTCTTCTGTTATTCCATTCTTTATTATTATGTTGGAATAACCTGTATATGCGAAGTACCGCATACATGGTGAAATTCTTCTGTTATTCCATTCCTTATTATTCTGTTGGAATAACCTGTATATGCGAAGTACCTCATACATGGTGAAATTCTTCTGTTATTCCATTCTTTATTATTATGTTGGAATATTCTGTCTGTGCGTATTACGCATGACCTGGTTCTATTATTTATTATTCTGTTGGAATAACCTGTTTGTGCGGTCTATCACATGCATGGTGAATTCTGTTGTTATTTCATTCTTTATTATTCTGTTGGAATATCCTGTCTCTGCGTCTACGCATGACCTGGTTCTGTTATTTATTATTCTGTTGGAATAACATGTCTGTGCGGTCTATCGCATGCTTGGTGATTTCTTTTGCTATTCCTTTCTTTATTGTACTCAGTTGGTTGAAGTTTTGGCTTTTATACTCCATGAAATTAGTGGAATATCCTTGATATTTGCGCTTTATCCAGATCTTTTCATGAAAATATTCTTTCGAGCATTCATTAGTTTTACCCCACAAAGCAGTATCATGTTGACAATTTGGACGTTATTGGTTCCTAGATAAATTAATTCTTGAACTTGTTTTATTGAATTCTTATATCATTGTCATCATCCTCATGTTTATATTATGTTGAAAGTCATCTGTGGCCTGTAGTGCATAGATGGACTTGGTATGATTATGACCAGGGATTATTCGGTATAATCATGACCGTAATATTACAAATGATGTGGTAAAAGTTCTCATTAGCCCGTAGTGTATTGATGGACAGTTGTTGGCATGATCATGACCATTGATGAATACATAAATATCCTTGGCCCGTAGTGCATTGATAATTTGTGGTTGTGATACTAATGAATATCCTTGGCCGTAGTGCAGGGATAATGTGGATTATTTATTAAGCTGAGTCCTAGCGATAAAGTGATGAAAAATCTTTTAAATCATAAAAGATAGTAGATTTTATTCTCTATTCGACTCTTTTAATGGATTGCTTGTTCCGCTGCAGTTAAACTTGATGTTTGTTATATTGTATCAGTTTAACACTGTTGAAGACTAACGATAATTTATTCTGCATTATCTTAGTCATAATATTTCTTACTAGGCTAGTTGAGCTCACCCTTTTACTTTCGTTGTTCTCTTCAGGAAATGAGAACGTAGCAGGGACTAGTCGGGAAACGGAGTGACGGTCCAGATGATAGCATTAGTAGTCTTCACTATTCTATGAAATAGTGTGATAATAAATGTATTGAAGACTTATTTTGAGTTTGAATACTGTCTAGAAGACAATATTTGTATTAAAACTTACAGCTCATGTTGTATATTTAAGATTGTATTTATATTCTGTACCATGTATTTGGCGACTCAGAATAGGTGATGTATACCTATTTTGGGGGCGTCACAGTGTAAGTTTTCTTTAGCATTATATCCAATATTCCCGTCAGAAGCACTGTCCTTTTGAGGTAAGGAATGCTATTTTTTTCGTAAATGATATTATTTCTTTTAATATCATTATACCAGAATATTGGTAAGATTTTTCTTGTGAAATTCTTGTCCTTTTGTGTCGGGATTACTATTCACGTATACGGCACTATTCACAGAAAAATTTAATTTTTTTTCTTGTCCAAGTTGTTTATTATGGTTACTAACTTTGATTGTATCCATGTTTTGATTCTCATTCTTAAATTTTGCTCCACAATGGTTTATTATGGAGTATTTTTTAACATGGATGAACTAAAATACGAATCCTTAATCCTTATTTTTTTATCTCACTGGATTCGTTTTCTTTAAAATATTTTCATCATTCTCAGTCCTAAATGATGATATTCCTGAATATCTTTGGCCCGTAGTGCAAAGATGAATGATTAACGGATGAATGTCTTTGGCCCGTAGTGCAAAGATGAACAGGTGTTTAGATGAACATGACCAACTGGTGATACAAATGAATATCTTTGACCTGTAGTGCAAAGATGAATATTTGATTCAAGATGTATATTGATTGATGTTATAGGGATAAAATATTGATGATGGACTTTTAAATATTAGAAGATAGTAGAATTCATTCTCTACTTGACTCTTCTAATGGATTATTATTTTCGCTGCAGTTATTGATCTAAAACTTGTTCTCTATTATATTTTATCAGATTTTTTCCTGTTGAAGACTAATGATAATTTGTTGTATATTATCTTAGTCATAATATTCTGTACTGGGTTAGTTGAGCTCACCCTTTCCTTTTTGTTCCATTTTTCTTAGGAGGCGAGAATATAGCAGGAACTAGTCGGGGTGTGGAGTGATGTTTCCAGTCAGTTGTGTTAGCAGTCCTCACTATTTTGTAAAATAGTGTTCCAATAATTTTAATGAGAACTTATTTGAGTATGAATATTGTCTAGAAGACAATATTTATATTTAAACTCACAGTTTATGTGTTGTCGTATTTTGCACGACAATTGTAGTAATGATGTTGTAGTTGTTTCTGTATCATGTATTTGGCGACTCAGAATAGGTGATGTATACCCATTTTGGGGGAGTCACAGTGCACCCCCTGTGCGTATAACAGTAGTAGAAAATAAGATGGATGGAAATATGATTAAATAAAATAAAAAGTATTAAAAAGAGATGTAGTAAGGTATAGAGTGACTTTAGAATAAAAAACTCTTGTAGCTTAGTTAGTTTGAGTATTTGTTTAAGGAGTGGGGGAGGTCTAGAGTTTGATTCTCAAGGAGAGAATTGTTTTGATCTAAATTTTGACAGGGTCAAAATGACCCAAGTTTTCATGTGCTAAAATAATTAAGCCCAAAGCCCAATTTTTACGGGCCAGCCTGGCCCGCGGGCTCGGGCCAATTTTTTCAGGCCTAAAGAGATAGATGGATATTGTTGGTTGAAACCTTGGTTATGGATGGCATGGTAGAGAGATTGTTGAAGGAGTTTGCAAGGAGAGAGAGGATGAGATGGGTCTTCGAAATTAGAGTTTGACCCAATTTACAGGTGCACGGGTTAGGTTATACCCGCTAGAGGTTGAAGATGATAATATTATTGGGACTTTCAATATTTTTAATCTTATGTGGCGGTAACTTGTTTTTTCTTATTTGTGTATGTTTTTTACCATGTCATTTTTATTGGTTTTAATTATTTTTTTTCACATTGCCATGTAAGAAAATAAATAACTTCCGTCCAATTAATTTAACAGGATAGCGTAATTTTACAATTTTAATTAGTTCAATCGTGTAATTACAATTTTTAAAAGTTTAATGGGTTATTAAGTAAAAGATACCAACTTCAATAGGGAAATAGTTAGTTTTGCCTTTTTCTTTTTTTTCTTTCTATAATTTTGTGAAATTCTTCTCAGAGTGTGGCGGACAGTATGTACGAGCCTCGAGTATATATCCACTGCGACATTCTAATCCGTAATTCTAACTTCATGTTCCCAAGTCGCATAAATTTAAATAAATTTTGTTAAAATTTCAAAAATTAACTAAAATCAATGAAACCATTATGTCTATAATTTTGGAACAATGCTAATAGTAATACTCCATTCGTTCCTTAATATAGGTCGTTTTAGACATATGCATAAGAATTAAGAAAATGATTGAAAAGCATTAACTATACTATCAATTGTCTATAATACCCTTCACCTCACTTGTAAAACCCAAAATTTTACGAATAAGATTTAATTTTCTCGAAATAAATTTTTTTAATATTATGGTGTGGGTTTGATATAATATTATAGTTGTTGGTAGTATTTATAAATTTTGCAAAGTATGCAAGCGGTCATATTATATTCGATTGGTCGAAAAATATTCATTTTATCAGGAAATATTTGTACAACGGCACAATCATTGGTGGACCCCGCAACGAAATTATTGTCGGATTGAGAAAACGACAAAAATATTTTATGAAAATAACAACAGAAGTTTTATCGTTAACTATTTAAACACTCGGTGTTAAAAGTAAAGTAATACGCGTGGTTGTATAGTAGCACATGGTATTGATTATTGATGCTTAAATGATAAGTCACTTAGTTTTGTTTTATTGATATTAGTAATGTAATAAAACAGAAAAACTTTTTATATAAAACATAATACTTTTATAAAGTTATTCTATAAATAGAATATATTATATTCTATTATGCATAGTATTTTGCATAGTAAAATCTTTTTATATAAAACAGAATACTTTTATAAAGTTATTCTATAAATAGAATATGTTATATTTTATTATGCATAGTGTTGCATAGTGTCTGCATAGTATTTTGCATAGTAAAATCTTTTTATATAAAACAGAATACTTTTATAAAGTTATTCGTTTTATTAGATTATAAATAGAATATATTATATTTTATTTAAAAGATTTTGCTTTAAATATGGACCGTCCGATTAAAAGTAAATCAATCTGGACCATTCATGAGTTAGTTACTATGCAGTCCATCTTCTATAAATAGAAGCTCATTCCTTCATTATTTCTTACGAATTCACTGAAACTCTAGATAGAGAAACTATAGAGAGAAAGAAGAAAAATGTTCTGCTACTTCACTACTTCTATATCCAGTACTCTTCTTTCTAAGGTAAGGGATATTATTTGTTGTACCCGTAAGGGGTATTATTTCTTTCGTATTAATGAAGAGAACTTCTGTTATTCTATTCCTTATTATTCTGTTGGAATAACCAGTTTATGCGAAGTACCGCATACATGGTGAAATTTTTTTATTATTCCGTTCTTTATTATTCTGTTAGAATATCCTGTTGGTGCGTACTACGCCTGACCTGGTTCCATTAATTATTATTCTGTTGGAATAACCTGTCTGTGCGGTCTATCGCATGCATGGTAATTTCTGTTGTTATTCCATTCTTTAATATTTTATTAGAATATCCTGTCGGTGTGAATTTCGCCTGACCTGGTTCCATTATTTATTATTCTGTCGGAATATACTGTCTGTCCGTTTACGCTGGACCTGGTTCCATTATTTATTATTCTGTTGGTAATAACCTGTCTGTGCAGTCTATCACACGCATGGTGAATCCTTCTGTTATTCCATTCTTTATTATTCTGTTGGAATAACCTGTCTATGTGGATTACCACATGCATGGTGAATGATCCTTTGTATTCATTCCTTATTAAATTGTGGAAATGATCTGTATACGTGGATTACCGCATGGCGGACGAAAATTCATTTGCAGTTTCATATATTCTCTTATACACAGTTGGTTAAAGTTTTGACTTCTATACTCCATGAAATTAGTGGAATATCCTTGATATTTGCGCTTCATCCAGTATCTTTTCTTGGAAATATTTTTCTGAGCATTCTTGAATTTTACTCTACAAAGAAGTATCATGTTGACAATTTGGACGTTATTAGTTCCTGGATAAATTAATTCTTGAACTTGTTTTATTGAATTATTATGTCATTGTCATCATCCTCATGTTTATATTATGTTGAAAGTCATTTATGGCCTGTAGTGCATAGATGGTCGTGGTATGATTATGACCAGGAATTATTCGGTATAATCATGACCGTAATGTTACAAATGATGTGAAAAAAATCCTCATTGGCCCGTAATGCATTGATGGACAGTTTTTTGTATGATTATGGCTATGGATTCTCTTCGGCTAAGGGTGCATAGATGAATTATTTTATGGCATTATCAAGACCGTTGATGAAAACACGATTATCTTTGGCCCGTAGTGCATGGATAATTCGTGGTCATGATACTAATGAATATCCTTGGCCTGTAGTGCAGGGATGATTTAATGATGTGGATTATTTATTGAGCTGAGTCTCAGCGATAAAAGTGATGAAAAACCTTTTAAATCATATAAGATAGTAGATTTTATTCTCTACTTGACTCTTCTAATGGATTGTTTGTTCCGCTGCAGTTAAACTTGATGTTTGTTATATTGTATCAGTTTAACACTGTTGAAGGCTAACGATAATTTATTCTGCATTATCTTAGTCATAATATTTCTTACTGGGCTAGTTGAGCTCACCCTTTCTTTTACTGTTCTCTTCAGAAAATGAGAACGTAGCCGGGACTAGTGGGGAAACGGAGTGACAGTCGAAATGATAGTATTAGTAGTCCTCACTATTCTGTTAAATAGTGTGACAATAAATGTAATGAGGACTTATTCTGAGAGTGGATATTGTCTAGAAGATAGTATTTGTACTAAAACTCACAACTCTCTTGTTGTATATTAAAGATTGTATTTGTATTCTGTACCATGTATCTGGCGACCCAAGATGGGTGATGTATACCTATTTTTGGGGGCGTCACATCACTTATCTCATAATGAAAGAGTTTTATTGGGAGAATGAGAGAAAGACTTAAGAATAGAGGGGTAGTATAGGATAATGATAAATATGGATCAAAAAATTAGGTGGAGTAATAAGGGGCAATTTGGGAAAAATAATGATCAATTCTCCTAGATAACCACAAACGACAAATAATTAGGAATAACAAAAAAAGTCTAAAACGACCTACATATAGGAATGGAGGGAGTATTTAGTATTTACCCAATAAAACTATGAACACCCGAATTAACAATATTCTTCAAGATAACTCGGGATGTAAATTTTGTTTCAGTATATATAATTGGTATATAGGACAGACTTTTTCCGTACAATTAAGTTATGTTTATTGAAACCAATGCACAAAAAGTATAACATTTTAGAAATTTTTAGAGAACGTGATTATAAAAAAAAAATTAGAGATAAGAAGAATGTATAAAATATTAGAGATAGAAAGTTAAAGAATATAGAAATTAAATATCATAAAAAATTTATTTAATTAGACCATAATAATGGTAAGCTTGAAATTTAACATATAGGTTGACCTATATTTGACCAATAACTATATGGTTCCAACCTACACAACTCATATTAAAAATAAGTAATATGATTTTAGTTCTGAAACTTTGTAATTATTAAGGGGAGGTAAGCATTGAAAAACTTTGTAATTAAATGACACTTATATTAGTGTTTCGCATTTACATAAGAAAAAGGAGGAAACACACTTTACATAAGAAAAAAATAAACTCAAGTAAGAGAAAAATAAACTCAAGTAAGAGAAAACTTGAGACCTAAAATGTCACAATACCTTAATCTTAACTACTATGTTAAGACATGCATCATCCAGTAGTATTTCACATCCTATATAATACTTACTCTATTTTAAATTAAATGTCTACTTTTGACCTTTTCGATCAAACTGATAATTTTTAGAATTAATAATTAAGCATAGGTAAACATGTTTTTAAAATTATAAAAATTACAGTCTGTAGCAAATTGTATTTAGTTTCTTGTGATTATAATCTCTTAACCTAAATTTATCAACAATTGTACAAAAATTAGTTTTAACAATGGTCAATTTAACCAAAAATAAATAAATTAAAACTTGACTTTTAATTTATGACGAAGAAGAGAGTGGATCAAATGATACTTTTAATTAGTCGATAAGTCTTAACCTAGTGGTTAAGACTAAAGTATTGTGACCTTAGGTGAGTTTTATTTCTTCCATTATAGAAAGCTTGTTTCTTAATTCTTTTTGAGAAAGGTTTGTTTGTAAGTTTATTTATTCCTCCTTTAGTGAGGTTTGATTGATTCTTGAAATTGTTATAGTGATGATGTACTTGATTATGAAATTATATTTTGTAAGACCCTAACTTTTATGAATAAAGATTAATTTTTCTCGAAATATATTTCTGAATATTATGGTGTGGATTTGATATAATGTTATAGTTGTGGATAATATTTATAAATTTGGCAAAGTATGCAAGTTGTTATATAATATTCGATTGGTCGGGAAATATTCGTTTTAATAGGGAATATTCGTACGACGGCACAATCATTGGTGGACCCCACAACGAAATTATTGCCGGAGTTAGAAAATGACAGAAATATCTTTTTATGAAAATAACGGCGAAAGTTTTACCGTTAACTATTGAAATACCCGGTGTTAAAAGTACAACAATACGCGTGGTTGTATAGTAGCACACGGTATTGATTATTGATGCTTACGTGAGAAGTCACTCAGTTTTATTTAATTATTGCTACAGTAATTGCTTCATAGTATCTCACGTTATTTGATTCAATTATTGTCGATATTTTATATATTATTAAATCAATAATTGAGACGATACAGTTATTCATATTATTATTTGTAATATTGACGATGTCTAGAAAGTTTTGTCGATGAGAGGTTTGGTCACCTAATTGCGCGCCAATAGGGAAAAATCCTTATTGGAAAGCCCTCTCTTTCCTGGGAACGATCTAGTTGTTAATATTGTGAGTTATAATAATGATGAATAAATGTTGTTAAATAAATTGAGAAGATTTTTATGAAGTATTTGTTGAAAATTTTGCTTATGGACCCTCATTTACCCATTTTTCAAAATAATCGGTAGAAAGTTATTTTAAGAGGTGGGGGCCACGGGTGGGGCCCACGTGTGTAACAAAGTCTTGGGTGGGGACCCTCATTTACCTATTTACCCATTCTTTTATTTCTCCTACTTGCTTATGGACCCTCATTTACCCATTCTTTTATTTCTCCTACTTGCGGTCAACGATTAAATTTGACTCCGGAGAAATTAGACTTTGACTTATCTGTGAAAACTCTATTGGGAGAAACCTTCATTACATCCACTGTTTATAAGTCTTGTTTGGTTCAAATCGGTACCCTCATATTACCTGTCGATCTTATTTCATTGAAAATACCTGCATTTGACGTGATTCTAGGGATTGATTGGTTAACTACTCATCATGCAAAAATTGATTGTTTTCATAAGGTTGTTAGCTTTCATATTCCTAACCAATCTGTTATGCGAATTCAAGCCACCAAACCATAAAATCAATCACTGTCATCTCAAGCCATAAAGCTATTCGTTTATTGAAAAATGGATGTCAAGTTTTCTTAGCTCATGCCACAGATCTAAACAAAAATACGTCAGTTTTGAATAATATTTCAATTGTTAATGAATTTCCTGACGTATTCCCTGAAGAACTTCCTGGCCTACCCCCAGAGCGTGAAATTGAATTTTGTATCGACCTTGAACCTGGTACAAAACCCATTTCTAAAGCCCCATATCGAATGGCTCCTATTGAACTTCAGGAGTTAAAGACCCAACTGCAGGAATTGTTAGACATTGGCTTTATTCATCCTAGTACTTCTCCTTGGGGTGATCCTGTTCTATTCGTGAAGAAGAAAGATGGGAGTATGCGACTTTGTATTGATTATCGGGAGTTGAATCATGTCACCATCAAAAATAGGTACCCGTTGCCACGTATTGATGACCTGTTTGACCAGTTACAAGGAGCCAAATTCTTTTCAAAGATTGATCTTCGTTCCGGATATCACCAATTGAAGATTAGAACCGATGACATTCCAAAGACGGCTTTCAGAACTCGGTACGGGTATTATGAATTCCTAGTCATGTCCTTTGGATTGACTAATGCTCCTGCTGCCTTGATAGATATGATGAACCGAGTATTCAAGGAATATTTAGATCACTTTGTGGTCGTCTTTATTGATGACATCCTTATTTATTCCAAAAGCCATGAAGATTGTAAGACCCCAACTTTTATAAATAAAGATGAATTTTCTATAAATATCATTTTTAAATATTATGGAGTTAATTTGATATAATGTTATAGTTGTGGGTAATATTTATAAATTTTGCAAAGTAAGCAAGTTGTTATAAAATATTCGTTTGGTCGGGGAATATTCTGTTTGTCGGGAAATATTCGTACAACGACACAATCATTGGTGGACCCCACAAAGAAATTATTGTCGGACTGAGAAAACGACAAAAATATTTTATTAAAAATAACGGCGGAAGTTTTACCATTGATACTGTTGAACTACTCGGTAGTAAAAGTACAGTAATACGTGTGGTTGCATAGTAGCACACGGTATTGATTATTGATGCTTACGTGAGAAGTCACTCAGCTATACTCAATTATTGCTATAGTAATTGCTGCATCATATCTCTTAAATTATTGTCATAGTATCATCTGTATAATATGTTATATTATTAAATCAATAATTGAGACGTTGTGGTAAGTTTGGTTATTTTTATGGGGGGCCATATGTCATCATCTAAGAGTCTCTTCGTCAATAGTATTTACCTTGGTCAATAGTATTTACCTTGGTCAATAGTAATTACTTTCGTCAATAGTATTTACCTTGGTCAATAGTATTTACCTTGGTCAATAGTAATTACCTTCATCAATAGTATTTACCTTGGTCAATAGTAATTACTTTCGTCAATAGTAGTTGTCCCTTCAATATTATCAAGAGTCATTTGACTCTTCGTTAAGACCAAGAGTCATTTGACCCTTCGTTAAGACCAAGAGCCACCCTTAGTTTTTCTATAAATCGAGGCCTAGGGCTTCATTATTTTTCACGAATTCATTCAAGCTATAGAGAGAGAAAGTATAGAGAGAATAAGAGAGAGAGAATAAAAGTATTCTGCTACTTCACTTTTCCAATATCCAGTTCTTTTAAGGTAAGGGGTGTTATTCTTTCTTATTCATGAAGAGAACTGTTGTTATTCCATTTCTTATTATTCTGTTGGAATAACCTATATACGCGGTCTACCCTATACTTGGTGATATTCTTCTATTATTCTGTTGGAACATCCTGTCTGTGTGTTTTACACCGGACCTGGTTCCGTTTTTATTATTATTCTGTTGGAACATCCTGTCTGTGTGTTTTACACCGGACCTGGTTCCATTATTTATTATTCTGTCGGAATATCCTGTCTGTATGTTTTACACCGGACCTGGTTCTATTATTTATTATTCTGTCGGAATATCCTGTCTGTGCGTTTACGCCGGACCTGGTTCCATTATTATTATTCTGTTAAGAATAACCTGACTGTGCGGTCTATCGCATGCATGGTGATTTCTTTTGTTATTCCATTTTTTTTATTATACTCAGTTGATTAAAACTTTGACTTCTATACTCCATGAAATTAGTGGAATATCCTTGATATTTGCGCTTCATCTAGTATCTATTCATGAAAATATTCTCCTGATCATTCTTGAAGTTTACTCCACAAAACAGTATCATGTTGACAATTTGGACGTTATTAATTCCTGGATAAACTAATTCTTGAACTTATTTTATTGAATTCTTATATCATTGTCATCATCCTCATGTTTATAAAATGTTGAAAGTCATCTGTGGCCTGTAGTGCATAGATGGATTTGGTATGATTATGACCAGGGATTATTCGGTATAATCATGACCGTAATGTTACAAATGATGTGGTTAAAGTCTCATTGGCCGTAGTGCAGTGATGGACAGTTGTTGGCATGATCATGACCATTAATGAATACACGAATATCCTTGGCCGTAGTGCAGGGGTGATTCGATTATGTGGATTATTTTATTAAGCTAAGTCTCAGCGATCACAGTGTTGAAAAACTTTTTAAATCATAAAAGATAGTAGAGTTTATTTTCTACTTGACTCTTTTAATGGATTGCTTGTTCCACTGCAGTTAAACTTGATGTCTATTATATTTTATCAGTTTAACATTGTTGAAGACTAATGATAATTTATTCTGCATTATCTTAGTCATAATATTTCTTACTGGGCTAGTTGAGCTCACCCTTTCTTTCACTGTTCTCTTCAGGAAATGAGAACGTAGCTGGGGCAAGTTGGGGAACGGAGTGATGGTCCGAATGATAGTATCAGTTAGTAGTCCTCACTATTCTATGTAATGGTGTGTTAATAAATGTAATGAGGACTCCTTTTGAGTATGAATACTCTCTAGAAGATAATATTTGTATTCAAACTCACAGTTTATGTTTTGTCGTATTGTACACGACAGTTGTATTAGTAAGTTGTATTTGTATTTTGTATTATGTATCTGACGACCCAAGATGGGTTATGTATACCTAATTTTGGGGGTGTCACAAAGATCATGAGCAACACTTGAGGCTGATACTCCAAAAGCTTCGTGAATATAAGCTTTATGCCAAGTTGAAGAAATGCGAGTTCTGACTTGAGGAAGTAGCATTCCTTGGGCACGTGGTATCAAGTCATGGAATATCTGTTGACCCAGCAAAGATTGAAGCTATTCAAAGCTGGGAACAACCTAAATCAGTGACTGAAGTACGTAGCTTTCTCGGCTTAGCTGGTTATTATCAGAGATTCGTAGAAGGGTTTTCTCGAATCGCTACTCCACTAACTCAGCTGACTCGGAAAGATACAAAGTTCGGTTGGAGCGAGGAATGTGAGAAAAGTTTTCAAGAACTTAAGAGGAGACTCATTTCAGCACCTGTTCTGACAATACCATCTGGTTCGGAGGGATTTGTCATCTACAGTGATGCTTCGGGCAAAGGGTTAGGATATGTTCTCATGCAACATGGGAAAGTTATAGCCTATGCCTCACGACAACTCAAAGAATATGAGAGGAATTATCCTACTCATGACCTAGAGTTAGCAGTTGTGGTCTTCGCACTTAAAATTTGGAGACATTACTTGTATGGGGAGAAGGTGGAGATCTTTACGGATCATAAAAGCCTCAAATATTTCTTCACTCAAAAGGAACTCAACATGCGACAACGACGTTGGCTTGAACTGTTGAAAGATTATGATCATACCATCCAATACCATCCTGGAAAAGTGAACGTGGTAGTTGACACATTGAGTAGAAGATCATATGCGGGTACGAGTGCAATATTGACAACACAAAAGTTCATTTTGTGTGACTTGCAAAGGATGGAGATAGAGTTAAAAACTCCAGGGACCCATGTGATGATGGCGAATATACGAGTAGAACCGACTTTAATTGATAAAGTTAAAGCTGCTCAAGTTACAGACCTGGAGCTGATGCGTATGAGGAAGAAAGTGCAAGAAGGTGCTATGCCGGAAGCAAGAATTGATGATGAAGGAATACTTCGAGTCAACTCCAGACTTTGTGTTCCTAATGACCCTGATTTAAAGTATAAAATCATGATGGAGGCGTATAACACACCGTTTGCAATCCATCCTGGGAGTACCAAAATGTATCATGATATTCGTCATACATTTTGGTGGAGCAATATGAAGAGAGAGATAGCGCTGTTTGTCTCAAGGTGTCTAATGTGTCAACGAGTCAAGGCGGAGCATCAAGTACCAAAAGGTCCATTGCAACCACTTAAAATTCCAGAATGGAAGTGGGAGCACATTACCATGGATTTCGTTACCGGTCTTCCCAAAGTTTCTCAAGGTATAGATGCAATTTGGGTCATTGTTGATAGATTGACCAAGTCTGCTTATTTCTTACCGATACGAGAAACTTATGCACTTGAACGTCTTGCTCGTATGTACATAAACGAGATTGTAAGACTGCATGGTATGCCAGTATCCATAGTTTCTGATCGAGACCCAAGATTCACTTCACGATTTTGGGTTAGTTTACAAAAAGCTATGGGCACGGATTTACGATTTAGTTCGGCATATCATCCTCTGACGGACGGACTATCAGAGAGGACTATTCAAACTCTTAAGGATCTATTAAGGCTCTGTGTCCTTGATTTCAAGGGAAGTTGGGACAAGTTCTTACCATTGGTGGAGTTTTCCTACAACAACAGTTATCAAGCAAGTATTGGCATGGCTCTATTCGAAGCGTTGTATGGAAGAAAATATCGTTCTCCAGTATGCTGGGATGAGGTGGGTGAAGCAACGTTGTTGGGACCGGAGTTGGTACGTATGACTACAGAAAAGATTCAAACGATCCGACAACGTATAAAAACCTCACAAGATCGACAAAAGAGTTATGCTGATCTTCATCGAAAGAACGTGGAATTCGATATAGGAGATCATGTGTTGTTACGTGTTGCTCCATGGAAAGGAGTTACGAGATTTGGAAAGAGAGGAAAGCTCAATCCTCGATTCATCGGCCCATTTTTAATCCTCGATCGAGTAGGAACTGTGGCCTATAGACTCGCTTTACCGCCAAGTATGTCTCGTGTTTATAACGTTTTTCACATATCCATGCTATGTAAATATGTGGAAGACCCGAACCACATTATTGAGTTAGAACCGGACGAAATAGCGGAAGATTTGACGTATGAAGAGGTTCTTGTTCAAATCTTGGATAAGAAGGAACATATTCTACGCACCAAGGTTATACCTCAAGTCAAAGTTTTGTGGAGAAACCACGATGTTGAGGAAATGACTTGGGAGTTAGAATCTGAAATGAAATCAAGTTATCCTTACCTCTTCGACATACCAGGTACATACCCTAATTTCGAGGGCAAAATTTCATAAGAAGCGGAGATTGTAAAACCCCAACTTTTTGAATAAAGATGAATTTTCTATAAATATTATTTTTGAATATTATGGAGTAAAATTGATATAATGTTATAGTTGGGGGTAATATTTATAAATTTTACAAAGTAAGCAAGTTGTTATAAAATATTCGTTTGGTCGGAAAATATTCTTTTTGTCAAAAAATATCCGCACGACGGTACAATCATTGATGGACTCCACAACGGAATTATTGTCGGATTGAGAAAACGACAAAAATATTTTATTAAAAATAACGGTGAAAGTTTTACCGTTGATTCTGTTGAACTACTCGATAGTAAAAGTACAGTAATACGTGTGGTTGCATAGTAGCACACGGTATTAATTATTAATGCTTATGTGAGAAGTCACTCAGTTTGATTCAATTATTGTCAATTAATAATATGAATTATTTAGCGATAATGAAGTTTTGTTTTATTCGTATTATTAACATAATAAAACAGAAACATCTTTTTATATAAAACAAAATACTTTATTAAAGTTATTCTATAAATAGAATATATATTATATTTTATTTAAAAGATTTTTCTTTAAATATGGACCGTCAGATTAAAGTAAATCAATCTGGACCGTTCATGGATTAATTGCTATGCATTCCATTTTCCTATAAATAGAAGCTTATTCCTTCATTATTTTCTTACGAATTCACTGAACTCTAGAGAGAGAAACTATAGAGAGAAACTATAGAGAGAAAGAAAAAAAGTATTCTGCTACTTAACTACTTCTTTATTTCAGTTCTTCTTTAAAACGGTAAAGGATATTATTTGTTGTACCTGTAAGGGGTATTATTTCTTTTGTATTCATGAAGAAAACTTCTGTTATTCCATTATTTATTATTCTGTTGGAATACCCTATACTTGGTGACATTCTTCTATTATTCTGTTGGAACATCCTGTCTGTGTGTTTTACACCGGACCTGGTTCCGTCTTCATTATTATTCTGTTGGAACATCTTGTCTGTGTGTTTTACACCGGACCTGGTTCCGTCTTTATTATTATTCTGTTGGAACATCCTGTCTGTGTGTTTTACACCGGACCTGGTTCCGTCTTTAATATTATTCTGTTGGAATATCCTGTCTGTGCGTTTTACGCCGGACCTGGTTCTATTATTTATTATTCTGTTGGAATAACCTATCTGTGCGGTCTATCGCATGCCTGGTAATTTCTTTTGTTATTCCATTCTTTATTATACTCAGTTGGTTAAAGTTTTGGCTTTTATACTCTATGAAATTAGTGGAATATCCTTGATATTTGCGCTTCATCTAGTATCTTTTCATGGAAATATTCTTTTAAGAATTCTTGAATTTTACTTCACAAAGCAGTATCATATTAACAATTTGGACGTTGTTAATTCTTGGATAAATTAATTCTTGAACTTGTTTTATTGAATTCTTATATCATTGTCATCATCCTCATGTTTATAAAATGTTGAAAGTCATCTATGGCTTGTAGTGCATAGATGGACTTGGTATGATTATAACCAGGGATTATTCGGTATAATCAAGACCGTAATGTTACAAATGATGTGGTAAAAGTCCTCATTGGCCCGTAGTGCATTGATGGACAGTTGTTGGCATGATCATGACCATTGATGAATACACGAATATCCTTGGCTGTGATGCATGGATAATTTGTGGTTGTGATACTAATGAATATCCTTGGTCGTAGTGCAGGGATGATGTGAATTATTTATTAAGCTGAGTCTTAGCAATAAAAGTGATGAAAAATCTTTTAAATCATAAAAGATAGTAGATTTTATTCTCTACTTGACTCTTCTAATGGATTACTTGTTCCGCTGCAGTTAAACTTGATGTTTATTATATTTTATCAGTTTAATACTGTTGAAGGCTAATGATAATTTATTTTGCATTATCTTAGTCATAATATTTCTTACTGGGCTAGTTGAGCTTATCCTTTCCTTCACTGTTCTCTTAAGGAAATGAGAATATAGCTGGGACGAGTCGGGGAACGGAGTGATGGTCCAGAGGATAGCATTAGTAGTCCTCACTATTCTGTGAAATAGTGTGATAATAATTGTAATGAGGACTCCTTTTGAGTTTGTATAATCTCTAGTAGACAGTATTTGTATTCAAACTCACAGTTTATATTTTGTCGTATTGTACACGATATTTGTATTAGTAAGTTATATTTGAATTCTGTACCATGTATCTGGCGACCCAAGATGGGTGATGTATACCTAATTTTAGGGGCGTCACATTGGCCGTAGTGCAGGGGTGATTCGATGATGTGAATTATTTACTAAGCTGAGTCTCAGCGATAAAATTGATGATAAATTCTTTTAAATCATAGAAGATAGTAGATATCATGCTCTACTTGACTCTTTTAATGGATTGCTTGTTCCGCTGCAGTTAAACTTGATGTCTACTGTATTTTATCTGTTTAGCACTGTTGAAGACTAACGATAATTTATTCTGCATTATCTTAGTCATAATATTTTCTTACTGGGCTAGTTGAGTTCACCCTTTGCTTTCATTGTTCTCTTCAAGAAATGGGAACATAGCTGAGACTAGTCAAGGAACGAAGTGACAGTCCATATGTTTGCATTAGTAGTCCTCACTATTCTGTGAAATAGTGTGATAATATATGTAATGAGGACTTATTTTGAGTTTGAATACTGTCTAGAAGATAATATTTGTATTAAAACTCACAACTTATGTTTTGTCGTATTCTACACGACACTTAACAGTTGTATAAATTAAGTTTGTATTTGAATTATGTACCATGTATTTGGCGACCTAAGATGGGTGATGTATACCTATTTTGAGGGCGTCACATATTTTATTCCCAAAAAAGTGGGGTTTTAAAAAAAATGATAAACATAATTAGATTAATGTTTCACATCCTTCATAACAGGCTAGGCGAACAACATATTTGTATCTTAATGATTTAAATGCATTCAGATGAATTTTTTTATCCTAATTTCAAACATTAAGATGCATGAAGAGGTGAGTTGTTAGAGTAAAATACAAAAGTAACCATTGTACTCTTAGTATATTTGGATATTGTGCCCTTTTTGTTGGTCAATGCAAAATAAGTCCTCTAGTATAGCAAAATTTGGATATTGTGCCCATTTTTGTTGATCAATGCAAAATAAGTTCTCTATTATAGAAAAATTTAGATAACAAACCTTTATGTGACAATTGGACATTGACTGTTTTACGTGGCAATGATGACATGTAAGTAAACCAAACTAAGACTAAAAAATTTGTTTCCATCAAGATTCAAACTCAAATCCTCAGTCTCATAACATTAAACACTTGCCCAACTGAGATACATTATGTAATTGTAAATTAAACAACATAAATTTTTTTTATACAAGATTCTCCATTTAAAAAAAAGATAATAAATAAGTGGGTAAACCCTTCTTTGCTTGATAAATACTTTAGATAAATGAGCGATCAACTTTGAAGTCTAAGTCAACAAAAGAGACGAGTTAACCTCATTAACTTTAAATTTAAAAAAATTTAGGTTATTTATAATATTAGTTTATAATTAATGCTTCTTATTCTCAGTGTTATAATATGAATATGAGAGTAGTCACTAGATCCGAAGACAATGGAGTGCCATCTTTTCATCAACCTATTTTTTTCGAATACTATTATTTACAATAATTATAATCGTATTGTTAAAAAATTGAATAAATATATATTAATTTTAATTAAATTTGAAACTTCGTAAATTAAGTTAAATAGATATTCTTATATTAAAGGAGAATATATCATATTAATTATGACTATTCTCGTATTCATATTATAACACTGAGAATAAGAAGCATTAATTATAAACTAATACTATTATAAACAACTTACAAAAATTTAAAATTTAAAATTAATGAGGTAAACTCATCCCTTTTGTTGGCTCAGACTTTAGAGTTGATTACTCTTTTATCTAAAGTATTTATCAAGCAAAGAAAGGTTTACCCACTTATTTATCTTCTTCTTTTTTTTTAGTTTAACTGGACAAGTTTGTATAAATAAAATTTATGTTGTTGCATTTATAGTTACATAATGTAGCTTAGTTGGGCAATTGTTTAGTGCTATGTGGTTGATCTGGAGTTTGAATTTTGATGGAAGTAAATTTTTTAGTTTTAGTTTGACTTACTTACATGTCATCATTACCCCATAGGATAGTCAATGCTTAGTTGTCACATAAAGGTTTATTATCCAATTTTTTTTTTATAATAGATGGCTTGTTTTGCATTGACCAATAAAAAGGGACATAATATTCAAATATACTAAGAGTACAATGGTCATTTTTATATTTTATTCGAGTTGTTAAGATATATTAAGACGCAATCAAACACCAAATTTCGTAGCTAAATCGTATTTGTTGTTATACTACAAGTTTGGGTATATCTGTAAATTAAAATATCCTCCTCTTTTTTTAAGAGAAAAAAAAAAGTATACTCCTTGTCACTTCATTTTAAAAGATTACACCCGACAAAAGAGTAGTAATTTGTAAAATGTGCAAGTATTAAGGAATTTTTTTTATTTCTAATTTATCTCTAAAAATATAAATTATTAATTAAATTATAAAAAATAGTGACAATATATTGAAATTATAATGATAAATTTAAAAATATTATGTTATTTATGTGTAAGAAGGTTTGTTAGTACTATTTCTGTAGAACAATTTTTTATACGAATACGACTTTTTATGAAAAAAAAAAAAGGAATATAACAATTGAAAGAAAAAAAAGTTGAGGCAATTTTTTTTGCCAAACCTGTTCAGGTGTCACCATCCCCACTTATATTATATATGTAGTTTTGTGAAATAATGAAAAGAAGTTTCAGTATATATATATATATATATATAGCCTGGATCTGGTCCGGACTCTCGGATCGGACCAAAATCCGAATTTTTTTTTTAAAACAACTAAAAATAAATAAGTAAAAAATTATGGAATTGAAATTTTTTCATAATACAGTGTTTTGGGTGTGATTTGGGTACGTATAACAAAATATGGTGGTACAGTCTGTGCAGACTGTACCACCATTTTTTGGTATAGGTATCCAAAACACGTCCAAAACAGTGTATTATGGAAAAATTTCAGCTCCATAAAATATTAAATTTTTTTTTTAGTTGTTTTTAAAAAAAAAAAAAAAAGATCCGTTTTTGATCAAGTCCGACTCCCGGACCTGATCAATTATATATATATATATATATATATATATATATATATATATATATATATATATATATATATATGACCTTTTTAGGCTGAAGCGTGAACGAAAGTTCAATAAACCAACAAAGTTTCCTAGCTAAATCCTATTTATCTCACCTTTTTACCCCTTTTAACATATTTCTCTAATTGGAGCTCTTTCCCTTTTGATACAAATATATGGAATGTATAATAAACAGGGAAAGTTTTCTAAAAATAAAGATTCGATAAGATGATTACAAAATAAAATATTTCTACAATTACGATAAAATGATTACAAAATTAAGTAACTCTAAACTAAATGATTGTACCATGCATTTTCAAAACAAATCACTTTTTTCTAAAAAAGTACTAATTAATTACCTTTTTATTTTAATGGGACCAAGCAAAAAAACTATTCTTTAATTCCGTCCACACATGACACAACAAGAGTCTGGAATATTTTTACTTTTTGAAATCACTTTATGAATTGGTGTGAATTTATTAATTTTTAGTTAATACTTCTTCCGTTCCAAATTATCTATTTTTTTAGAGTTTCACACACATATCAATATGTATAATAAAAATATTAAAATACCCTTATGTGCTGACTTTTTTGTTTTCTGTGCATGAATCTTTATTGGTGAGAATATGAAAAGATGCTTAAAAAAGAGGAGAGGCATAAATGAGAGTAATGACTATCATTAATTAGGGTAAAGAGGCAAACTTGGAAAATAAAGGAAAAAAATACATTGAAATCTTGAAAAAGCAGATATTGTTGGACAAATTTTTTTTGTTAAAAAAACAGATAATTTGGAACGGAGGGAATACAATTCAAATCAGTATATACTATTTTAAATTAAGTACTATACACTATTTTAAATTAATGTTACTTTAAAAATTGTAATTTTTAAAATTTATATGAATCACAATAATTTTAAATTTTATAATTTTCGGGAGCTAATTATAAAGAGTTAAAATGAGACTTTTTTGGTAGAACAAAGTTAGCATCGTTTTGCGTACATTTTCTTTGAGGTCATTTACATTTAAAGTGTGAGGTTTACTTAATACTTCCAACGTTCCTTAATACTATTATAAGTTGTTTTAAAGTTGTCCATAAATATTAAGAAAATGATTTCAAAATTTTAAATATAATATTAATTGTCTATATTATCCTTGTATTGAAAAAAGAGAGTGTTATTTATTAGGCAAAAAATAGTGAGAAAACCAAAGTTATACTCTTATTTAATATCTGTGGTAATATTAGAAACTAAGCAATTAATACTTACTTGAAATTCTCAAACGACTTATATTAAGGAACGAAAACACTCTTCTAAAACGACTTATATTAAAGAACGGAGGGAGGGAGGGAGTATTGTTTTTTAGAATACTTGAGATTGAGATTGAGATTTGTTAACGCCAAGATCTTCTCCCGCGTCCCAATCACGTAAGACGCTCTGATCCTGCACAGTTCAACAAGTCAACACCAGAAGCTTGACGGCCTGACCGTCGGGGGATAGCTCCGACGTGAGAGTCAGTACAGGCGATCACAAGGTTAACAATGGAGGAAAAATATTGACTAGTGTCTGAGTGAGAGAAAAATAATATGATTGTGTGTTGTGTTTTGTTACCTCTCCCTTTTTGTGATCCTTGCCCCATACGTTCCCTAGACCCGGTTTACCGTGCCACCCACTATCTCCTGACACCTCCCCTCACCCCCGGTCATCTCAGCTGAAAGTATGTAGCTTACTTCCCTACCTGCTACCACTGTTACTTCTCGCCGGTAATCGGAGTCCCATCCTCATTAATACCATACAGAAAGGTGGCAGACATAACAGTCAACTACTACCTTTTGTGATGATTACCGGTCAAAGATAGGATAAGTGACAACCTGCATAAAGGACCAATCCAATGACTAAGCCCAATATCATAGTCAAGTAGCGGGGCCCAAACTATTTGACCCAATACGACAAAAGTAACATAGTCCAAAGGACAAGCACATTCGGCCTGGCCCAATATGAAAAGTATTATGGCTCAACATTACCCCCCAGTCTTTTATTAAACAGGATGTTTAGTGGAAGACTGTAAATAGTGTAAGTCCATAGTGAAAGGGATTTGTAATAAACCAAAGGGGCAGAAAGGAATCTCACTGAGGTCCAACTGATAAGTAACAGCCACTAATTCAAATGGATCCAGAAGCCCAAATGGCACATGCCCTACAACCTTACGGACGAAAAATGAAGATCCAATGAACGCCAGCCCACTCTGGATAACCCATTAAAACTAAAATCGGACGTTACCCATTCCTCTCTCACATCATTACCTCTAATTAATGTGTCGCCCTTGATTTTTGTATAAAATTTAAAAAGACCACTCACTATAAGAGCTGCCATCCATTCACCTTGGATGGTTCCTTCTCTTCCTCAAATTTCTTTATTTTCTCTACAAATTCTCAACAATGGCATCTCAAAGCTCTGATAAGAGTTTTTCACTTCGTGTAACCCCCATTACTTCCGTGACCCCCCACTTAAGCCCTAACAAAGAGGCTTTGAACTCAAACCCCCAAATTGATACCCAGGAAGTTCCATTTTGTGACAACCCCAAAACAGATCCATTCCATCCAACCTATTCTGAGTCGCCAAATACATGATACATAAAACAACTGTAACTTTATTACAACAATTGTAGTGCAAAATACAACAACATATATGCTGTGAGTTTGGATACAAATATATACCAAATGTGACTCATGTCCCAACCGTGGACAGTACCTCACAATGACACCTTACATAAAGGTATAGTCAAAAACTGTTTTAGAAATTAGAATATTTGGGAAGTGCTCAAGGAAACCTTTGTACATGGGAGGCCATGCGTCTAGGTTATGATAGATATCACATGGCCACAGAATTATCCTTGGTTGACCCAATAGACCCCAAAGAAAAACGAGAAGATTACTATCATATTCTTCCCAATGGTGAGTCTTCTCTTGACTTATCATTATCTCCACTGTCTCTAATTGAGAATTATACTTCAAACAAATACCAAGATTATATAGGTAGTGCTCGTAGATATACTCAGCAAGTGGATGAGCACAACCCTGTCTTATGATGACACGAGGTTGTATGTCATTAGACATCTTATATGATAGTGACGAAACACCCTTCCAACGTTGGGTTCGCCTCACCCTATTTTCTTCACCAAATATAACTACTAAATGATGACAACCGTTCTATTCCCTTGTTACCCCCGCTCGACCCAGCTACACTCTTATTACCTGAAAGGAATTGTGAAACAAAAGGGTGAGCACAACTAGCCCAGTAAAGAATATCATGACTAAAGATAAATAAATTATCAATAGTCTTCATCAGTAATAAATCAGAGATTTAGAACATATGGTAGACGATAAAATTTTTCAACTATAGTTGCAGCGGAACGAGCAATCCATTAGAAGAGTCAAATAGACTATAAAGTCTATTATCTTCTCCATGTTAAAAGTCCACCAACAATATTTTATCCCTGTAACATCAATCAACAATTCCTGTCCACAATCACATGTATAACTCATAATCGTAATTGTGATTCTAAATTATTCTTCGCACCCAGGACGAAGAATATTTTCATCACCTGTCTTTACCTGAAACATCAAAGATCATGGTTATACCAAATCACAGTTCCTGTTCATAATCATACTAATAAATTCATCTTTACACTACGGCCAAATATATTCAACAACAGTTCATCTTTGCACTACAGGCCAAAGATATTCATCAACATACCATCTTTGTACTACAGGCCAAAGATATTCATCAATAATTCATCTTTACACTACAGACCAAAGATATTTCTCAACAGTTCATATTTGCACTACAGGCCAAATATATTAATATCTCAAAGAAATATATAATCATTTCAGAATTTATATACACCATAATTATAACCATGTTAATCAATTCATCTTTACACTTAAGCTAAAGATATTCAATTGTAAATTCAATGGTCATGATCATACCAGTCACAATTCAACTTTGCACTACAGGCCAAAGAGAACCCTAGTCATGATCATACCAATAATCTACCCATCTTTGCACTCCAGTGAAAGGAAATTTTAACATCTAGATTATAAAAATGTTATATATGATAATAAAAACAATATAATCAATACATAATTTTAATCTCAAGAGTAATATTCATAACTCAACAATAATTTGGTTAGAAAAAGAAATCAATTTTGTTGTGAATAGTAACTCGTGAATAGTAACTCATGAATAGTAACTCATGAATAGTAACTCCGACACAAAAAAGTAAAAATTTTACAATAAAATCTACACCAATATTTCGGTATAATGATATTGAAATAATAAATTTTCTTAAGCTTATAAATAATTTATTTTAATTATTTACACTTTACTAAATAATGCATTTAATCATTCTAAAATGCCAAACTCATAAAATTTCATCACCAATAACTAAAACCCTCATAAAAAATCTGCATATACCTCATATAGGATTCTCAAGTCATAAAATCTTATTTTCCAATTTTCTTACTTCATAAAACATATTTAATTCATTTACTCACAACTAGACTATTTTCATGAAAAATACCAAATCAGTTCCAAAAATATTTTTTTTCTGAAATTTAGCAGAATGTAGTCCCATATTGAACATATATTTTACTCAGAATTTTTAAAATTCATTTACTATTTTTCATATGGCCAAAACCGTCGAATATTTAGACATTTATCATAAATTATACTTTTATCCAAAAATTCTAAAATTCACAGAGTACACTGATATTATATAGATATACTCCCAATAAAAATTTTATCAATTTTGGAGTTAACCACAAGGAGTTATAAGCGGTTACTTTTAAAATAGTATTTTCCCGTAAAATTCATAACTCTTAATCTATACATCCAAAAATCACCATTTTTGGACACAATCAATAAAACTCATCAAAATATCATTTCAAATTTTTTCAGAATTTTCTAAAGGTCAAAAAAATTACGAACTGAAAAACATAATAACCCTTAAAATCCCTTACTATCCCGTACCTCAAAAGAACATTACTTCTGATCGGTATAAGGCTGAAGAAAACTTGCACTGATGAATAGAAACTCACAAAGTATCTAAATACTCACAAAATACACTCAATAATCTAGAGAGAGAAAGAGATAAAACTTATGAATTCTGGTGTGATTTTTAATTCTAACTTAGCCCTCTATTTATAGGAAAATGTTAACACGCCGAAGCAGACTTAACCTGCAACCTGATGGCTTTACCTGCTACTATTTCCACCCACCACATTTGAATAAAAATTTCAGTATATTTCTTCACCAACCAAGAGTGGGGTCCACCAATTCTAGAATTTTCCACCAAAACGATTAACTTCGAAAATTCAACAATTTCTGAACCAGACATCTCGTAAAATTCATAACAAATCATACGCTCATTTTTAACGGTTCAAAATTTGTGGACATATACTCAACTTATATATGTATAACATATCCAAAAATTACCACGATCCAACGGCCGGATTAAAAATTATAACCCCCGCAAAATATCTCAAAAACCCTAATTTGATTTTTAATACCTCCATTCCGACAAAAATACTGATAAAACACCTCAACATTAACTCCTTCATTTTTAACCACAAAAATATATCCCTCATTTATATCCACATAAAATAAATATTTCCTTATCATATGAATCAATAATTAATTATTCACAAATAATATTACAGAATCACATTTATGACAACTAGGCCGTTCCCAGGAAAGAGGGGGCTTTCCAATAAGAATTTCTCCTTACTGGCGAGCAATTAGATGACCAAACCTCTCCTTAGACAGAACTTTCTAGACATTGTCAATAATGTTATCTAATAATATTATTCAAATAATATGAATTATTGATCTGATAAAGGAAAGTACAGTGCAGTGACAATTATTGAACAACAATAATATAAAATTTCAATGTAGCAATTATTGAATCAATAAAATAAAATATTGAACAGTAATTACTGTAACAATTATTGAGTAGTGCCTTCTTATGTAAGAATTAATAATTTCAAAAATACTATGCAATATCGTGTGCTACTGTGCAATAACGCGTATTACTGTATTTTAACCACCGGGTATTCCAACAGTGTTAACGGTAACAACTACGCCGTTATTTATAAAAACTCAAATTTGTCATTTTCTTCACCCGACAGTTATTCTGTTATGGGGCCCATAAATGACTGCGCCGTCGTACGAATATTCCCCGACAGAAAGAATATTCCACGACCAAACGAATATTCCCCGACAACAATGAATATTTTATAACCACTTGTGTATTTTGAAAAAAAATTCATATATCACCCTTAACTTTAACATTTATCAATTTAACCATTTACTGAATAGTAATTATAAGAAAAATTGAATACTTTTATTTCATAAAATTCGGGGTCTTACACGTTTCTTGAACCACTTCCCAACCCATCCGAATTTTTTAAGAATGAGGAAGATTTTTCTCACGCTAATACCCCCTTCACTGTTACTGAGGTCGAGCTTCGCAATATTCGGACTCGCTATCTAATACCGGATACCCACAGGGTGAGGATCGCAGCCTCCCATGAAAGAATGTACCAGCGCCCCAACGGTTGGACCGCCGTCCCGATAACGTTTTTGGAGAAAGGAGTAAGGTTTCCCCTTCATGCCTTCTTGATCACCCTCCTAGTTCGTTGGAGTTGGGTTCGCCCAATTGGTACCGAATTCATATATCCATATACTGGCTTATATAGCCTTCTGCTACGAGATAGGAGTTCCTCCCACTGTTGATTCTTTCTTTACCCTCTTCTCGGTTGGGAAGTTTCGGGAAAAAGGCTTCAAGGTGCTGAGTAAAATAGCCCCTAAGCCCAATGCCAGAATCGAGAAGCGGTCTCTAATGGACACTCCTTCGAGCAACCGAGGATGGCACAATAAATGGTTCTTCGTTAACGGGCCCGAAATCTCCTCTATTCTGGACTGGACTACTTCTGATCGCGTCTCTGCAGACTTCGGAGATATATCCAAGGAGCGTGTAAGAGAAATGACGCGTATTATAGAGAAGACACCTCTGAAGGAATGGAGCTTCGGACTCCTAAGCAAGCAAGCGTGGTTGTACGACCACAAATGTGAGTTGACTTATATCAAGGTACAGTTTATTGATTTCTACTAGTAGTGTCTAAACTGATTCTTTGTATATGCAGTGTCTCTTATCAAACCGACTTCGATCGATCGAAAGGATGTGGATAGGTACCTCTCCGGTAAGCCTTCGTCGCCTTCCGCCGAAGTCCCCCTTGAGGAACCTTCGGCCTCCGAAGATCAAAACATCGAGGATCAATCGGCACACTTCGTCGCTGAAGAGGAACCTAACCGACCTCGAAGAAAGAAAAGGGCTATTCGAAAAGTCCGGACAAACCCTCAAGAATCTCAACCCGCTTCTGCAGCAAGTTTGATTGATATGCCTGTAAAGGAACGGATGCAAGCCCTCCGTATCAAGAAGAGGAGGACCAAGGTAACCCCTTTGTCTGCCGACGAACTTCGGATTCCCACTGCTGAAGTTTATCCTCCGATCATCATTCCTGTGGAGATTCAGGTTTCTGAAGACAAGTTCGAAAAATAAACCGAATCTACACCTCTGTCCCGCAAAAGGAAACAACCTTCCGACAATCAACCACCACCGCCTCCTGAACCATCTATGCCCTATCCGGCACGATCCTCCCCCTCAGCCTTCAGGCGAGAAGCTGCATCTTCTCCCACCGTATGGCCAGAGTTTAATGCAAACTTTCCCTTTCAGCTGTTCGATTCCTTCGTTCGGGAGACCGATGACCATCGGTTCGGGAACAGCTCGATTAGGGATTTAATCGAAGAAGGCATGAGTTACCAGGCTAAGGTGAGTTAGTTGTCCAATTTGAATATTTGGAAATTGTGTGCTTCTTCTAATAATTCACTGACTGTCTTTGAATGTCTGTAGGCAAATCCTGTCTTCAGGAGACTTCTTCCCCGATATAAAGGATCCGAAGCCGAAGAAGACGCAGCCCGACGAGAGAACGTTATTCTGACGTCGGCTCTGAGCAAAGAGAGAAGGGACCGTGGTACCGCTCTCTTCAATAACGAATGCCTCCAAAAGAATTTGAATAAGTTAAAAGAGAAACTGGAGACAGTCGAAGCCACCCACCAAATAACCGTTAGTACGAACGTAGACCTGGTTCGTAGAAATGAAGCTCTTGTGGGGAAAAACGAAACAATAGTGAAAACTAACAAGAGCCTGGCGCTGCAAGTGAATGAATTAGAAGATAGGGACTTGAGAAATCTGAAGGAACGGGCAAAGCTCGAAGAGGAGCTTCGAGAACTTCGTGCTTTGAGAGATTTGGGTCCCCCTCTGACCGAAAATCTTCGGAGAGAAGTTCAACAAGAATATCGGAAATCAGCTGAGTTGAACGAGGAGATTTTCCAAATGTTCTCGGAATGATATGACGAGTGCCGAAGAAAACACAAGGCAAGACTTGTCACAGCCAAGGTTGATCCGACCATTCTTGACTCTTTGGAAGACGAAGCTGATTCTTGAAGATGATTTTCTTTTCCCTTAGCTGTAGGATTTCTATAATTGTTTCTATCGTTTTGTAAACAATATTATGTAAATGAAATATCAACATTATTCCTTATGACTTCGGTGCATTTACTGTTTATCAATACTTCAATATCGATTCAGCTTGAAAAATGTACAGGCTCCTTCGTGGACTTAACTTAAACTGTTAATTAGCAACTAGGTATAATAGACAAGATAAAGTTAAAGAATGTGGCCTTCCGAACTCAACACTTAGAAAAAATTAGGTAATAAAGTAAAGGAATACTTATTCGTTACCAATGTGTGAGGTAGATCTGCTTCACTGGGGATTCGCCTACCGTGAAGGGCCTGACGAAGTCTAAAGGATGACACTTGCCTACCACGAAGGGCCTGACAAGGTCTAAAGGTCGACAATTGCCTACCACGCAGGGCCTGATAACGTCTTACGGATGACACTTGCCTACCACGAAGGGCCTGACAAGGTCTAAAGGTCGATAATTTCCTACCACGCAGGGCCTGACAACGTCTTACGGATGACACTTGCCTACCACGAAGGGCCTGACAAGGTCTAAAGGTCGACAATTGCCTACCACGCAGGGCCTGACAACGTCTTAAGGATTACACTTGCCTACCACGCAGGGCCTGACAAGCTTATAAGGATCACCTGCCGATGAGGCTACCATCGAATGGTCAGCGAGTCCACCCGAACCTCCTTACAGCAATGACGTTTGCCTACCACGCAGGGCCTGACAAACTCATAAGGACCACCTGCCGATGAGGCTACCATCGAATGGTCAGCGAGTCCACCCGAACCTCCTTACACCGATTGTAAGACCCCGAATTTTATGAAATAAAAGTATTCAATTTTTCTTATAATTACTATTCAGTAAATGGTTAAATTGATAAATGTTAAAGTTAAGGGTGATATATGAATTTTTTTCAAAATACACAAGTGGTTATAAAATATTCATTGTTGTCGGAGAATATTCGTTTGGTCGTGGAATATTCTTTCTGTCGGGGAATATTCGTACGATGGCGCAGCCATTTGTGGACCCCATAACAGAATAATTGTCGGATGAAGAAAACGACAAAATTGAGTTTTTATAAATAACGGCGTAGTTGTTACCGTTAACACTGTTGGAATACCCGGTGGTTAAAATACAGTAATACGCGTTATTGCACAGTAGCACACGGTATTACACAATATTTTTGAAATTATTGATTCTTACGTAAGAAGGCACTACTCAATAATTGTTACAGTAATTACTGTTCAATATTTTATTTTATTGATTCAATAATTGCTACGTTGAAATTTTATATTATTGCTGTTTCAATAATTATTGCTGCACAGTATTTTTCATTATCAGATCAATAATTCATATTATTTGAATAATATTATTAGATAACATTATTGGTAATGTCTAGAAAGTTCTGTCTAAGGAGAGGTTTGGTCATCTAATTGCGCGCCAGTAAGGAGAAATCCTTATTGAAAAGCCTCCTCTTTCCTGAGAACGGCCTGGTTGTCATCTAATTTCGGTCAATTTTTGTTTGAAATTTGGAAAAACTTTCTTCTGCAAAGTTGTAGAGAATTGAATTTTCTATAAAAACTCGTGAGATTCGAATTTTCTAACAAAAGGGCTATTTATTATGAATTATTGAAGTTTCGAAGTTCCGAAATAATTGATTTTTGGGAGTTTTAGTTAATTATTTTGAGAAAAACGTTTTTTGTATTTTTTTGGACATCATAAACATGTGCAAGGTGGCTGATTTCAGATTTTCTAAGGTGGGCTTGAAAATTTATATATATATATATATATATATATATATATATATATATATATTATTATATTAAATTTTCTGCTTTGGTGTTCTAACCATTTTCCTATAAATAGGGTGCTTAGGTTAGAATTGAAAATCACATCAGAAACACAAGTTTCTCTCTCTTTCTCTCTCTATATTAGTGAGCGTATTCTTGTGAGAATCACAGTACTGACAACCAGGCCGTTCCCAGGAAAGAAGGGGCTTTCCAATAAGGATCTCTCCTTACTGGCGCGCAATTAGATGACCAAACCTCTCCTTAGACAGAACTTTCTAGACATTGCCAATAATGTTATCTAATAATATTATTCAGATAATATGAATTATTGCTCCGATAATAGAAAATACTGTATAGTGACAATTATTAAAACAACAGTAATATAAAATATCAACGCAACAATTATCAATAAAATACTGAACAGTAATTAATGTAACCATTATTGAGTAGTGCCTTCTTACGTAAGAATTAATAATTGGTGCAATACAGTGTGCTACTGTGCAACAACACGTATTACTGTGTTTAACCACCGGGTATTCCAACAGTATTAACGGTAACAACTACGCCGTTATTTATAAATAACTTATACTTGTCGTTTTCTTCATCCAATCGCTTTCCGTTATGGGGCCCACACAAGGCTGCACCGTCGTACGAATATTCTCCGACAGCAAGAATATTCCACGACCAAACAAATATTCCCCGATAACAATGAATATTTTAGGACCACTTGCTTATTTGAAATATTTGCGTATTTTACCCATAACTAACCACATTAATCAAATCAACCCTTACTATTTCAAAATAATAAATAGAGGAATTTAAATTTCATTTATTAATAATTTGGGGTCTTACAACCTTCCCTTCTTATGAAATTTCGTCCTCGAAATTGACATACGTACCTGGTATTTCGAAAAGGTGAGGATACCTCGCTTTCATTTCTGATTCCAACTTCCAGGTCATTTCTTCAATAGCATGGTTTCTCCACAAAACCTTAACTTGTGGTATAACCTTTGTGCGTAGGACATGCTCTTTCCTATCCAAGATCTTAACAGGTACCTCCTCGTACGTTAAATCTTCAACTATCTCGTCTGGTTCTAACTCAATAATGTGGTTCGGGTCTTTCACATATTTACGAAGCATAGATATGTGAAAAATGTTATGAACACGAGACATGCTTGGAGGTAACGCGAGTCTATAGGCCACATTTCTTACTCGGTCAAGAATCTGAAATGGACCAATAAATCGTGGATTGAGCTTTTCTCTCTTCCCGAATCTTGTAACTCCCTTCCATGGAGTAACTCGCAACAATACATGATCCCCAATATCAAATTCCACGTCCTTTCGATGAAGATCCGCATAACTCTTTTGTCGATCCTGCGCCGTTTGTATACGTTGTCGAATCGTTTGGATCTTCTCTGTAGTCATTCGTACCAACTCTGGTCCCAACAACGTTGCTTCTCCCACCTCATCCCAACATACTGGAGAGCGACACTTTCGTCCATACAATGCTTCAAATGGAGCCACACCTATACTTGCCTGATAACTGTTATTGTAGGAAAATTCCACCAATGGTAGGTACTTATCCCAACTCCCTTTGAAATCTAGGACATAAAGTCTTAATAGATCTTCAAGAGTTTGAATAGTCCTCTCTGATTGTCCGTCCGTTTGAGGATGGTAAGCTGAACTAAATCGTAAATCCGTGCCTATAGCTTTTTGCAAGCTAACCCAAAATCTTAAAGTGAATCTTGGGTTACGATCCGAAACTATGGATACTGGCATGCCATTCAACCTCACAATCTCATTCACGTACATACTAGCAAGACGTTCAAGGGAATAAGTCTCCCGTATCGGAAAGAAATGAGCAGACTTGGTTAATCTATCAACAATCACCCAAATAGCATTTATGCCTTGAGAAACCGTGGGAATACCTGTAAAGAAATTCATGGTAATGTGTTCCCACTTCCATTTCGAAATCTAAAGTGGTTGAAATGGATCCTTTGGCACTTGATGCTCCGCCTTTACACATTGACAAGTTAAACACCTCGAGATAAACTTTGCAATCTCTCTCTTCATATTGTTCCACCAAAATGTATGTCGAAGATCACGATACATTTTAGTACTTCTAGGATGGATTGTAAATGGTGTATTGTGTGCCTTCATCATGATCGTGTACTTCAAATCAGAATCGTTAGAAACACAAAGTCTGGAGTGGACTCGAAGTATTCCTTCTTCATCGATTCTTGCTTCCGGAATAGCACCTTCTTGTACTTTCTTCTTCATACGCATCAGCTCCCGGTCTGTGGCTTAAGCAACTTTAACTTTATCGATTAAAGTTAATTCTACGCGTATACTTGATATCATCGCACTCGTTCCTGCATATGATCTTCTACTCAATGTGTCAGCTACCACGTTCGCTTTTTCAGGATGGTATTGGATGGTATGATCGAAATCTTTCAACAGCTCGAGCCAACGTCGGTGTCACATGTTGAATTCTTGGAAGCTCTTCTCGCATTCCTTGGTCCATTCGAAGTTTGTATCTTTTCGAGTCAGCTGAGTTAATGGAGTAGCGATTCGAGAAAATCCTTTTACAAATCTCCGATAATAACCAGCTAAGCCTAGAAAGCTATGTATTTCGATTACTGACTTAGGTTGCTCTCAACTGTGACTCATATCCCAATCTTGGATAGCACGTCACAATGACACCTATCAGTTTACTACCGCACGAATATGGCGTCCCCTACGGAGAGTCTGGATTCAGTGCATTCCACAAAGGAAGTCACCAGATAAAGGCTCGGGTACAAACTTCTACAGTTAGGTTTTTAACTCCTGAAGTTCAATAGGAGCCATTCAATATGAGATTTTAGAAGTGAGTTTTGTACCAGATTCAAAGATGATACAAAATTCAATATCACGCGTAGGCCAAGAAATTCTTCAGGAAATACGTCAGGGATTTACTAACAATAGAAATATCATTCAAATCTGACGTATTTTTGTTCAAGTCCATAACATAGCTAAGAAAGCTTGACATCCGTTTTTCAATAAACGAATGACTTTACGGCTTGATATGAAAGAATTTGACTTCAATGGTTTGGTTGCATGAATTTGAATAACAGGTTGCTTAGGAATATAAAAACTAACAACCTTACGAAAGCAATCAATTTTGGCTTGATGAGTAGTTAACCAATCAATTTCTAAAATCACATCAAAAGCAAGTACCTTTAAAGAGATAAGATCAACAGGTAATGTAATGGTGCCAACTTGGATTAAACAAGATTTATAAACAGTGGATGTAACGAAAGTTTCTCCTAACGGAGTTTCAACAGATAAGTCAAAGTCTAATTTTCTCCGGAGTCAATTTTAAACGTTGACTATAAGCAGGAGAGATAAATGAATGGGTAGAACCGATATCTAATAAGGTATAGACTTCGCAAAAATTTATAATTAACTAACCCGTGCTAACTTCGTTCGGGTTCCTCGCATTCTGACCAGTCACGAAAAATGCTCTTCCAGAAACCGTTGACTTTGACTTTTCTGGGACAACTTTTTGAGTCACCACCCCCGTTGGACTTGGTTTCGCTACAGTGCAATCTCGAGCGATATGTCCTTCCTTTCCACAGTTATAACATACCTTAAACTGTTGTGGACAGTTTGGGCTGATATGTCCTTCTTTTCCGCACTTATAGCATATGACCGGTGGTCGTTCTCCTCCCTTGGAACCAGTTGCTGCTGGTGCTGACATCTTCGTATTATCATTGTTGAATCTCCTCTTTTTAAAATCTCCTCCCGACTCGCTTCTTCTATATTCATGGCCACGATTACCACCAGAGTGGTTGCCGTTCTTGTCCGTATTCTTCTTTCTCCGCTGGTTATCATTGTTCTGATGACTGCTGTCACCGGTATGATCCTGGTTGTGGTCCCTTGATTGACCATACTCGTTATCTCGCTCTAATAATTGAGCCTTGTTGACAACATCTGAATAGAGAGAAAATTTATGAGAAATGAGATATTGACGTATGCCGGGTTTCAAACCTCTCAGAAACATCCGCGTCATACGTTCCTCATTCTCTACCAAATGAGGTGCAAACCTGGACAACTCTGTAAATTTCGCCTCGTACTGGGACACCGTCATGTTATTCTGCTCCAGTCTAATAAACTCTACCTCCTTCATATGACGAATACTTTCAGGAAAGTACTTATCATTGAATAGTTTCTGAAATGTCTCCCAAGACATGCTGAGTGCGGCTGGATGGGTACGCTTCACAGATTCCCACCAGTAGTCTGCCTCGCCACGGAACATAAAGATGGCGAATGGAACCTTCTGTTCCTCCGTGCATCCCAAGACATCAAATATCTTGGTAATTTGCTTGACCCATGTCTCCACCTTAATCGGATCTGGCTTTCCCCAGAATTCTGGTGGTCCCAACTCTTTGAACTGCTTGGCTGTGACCAGCTGTGCGTTGCCATTGTTTCTTCCTATATTTTGAACAGTAATCTCCTTCGTCTGGTTTTGCATGAATCGCAAAAAGCTTCTAAACATCTCATCGTTCATCGTCTGCTCAGTGATGTTGTTCACAGGAGGAACATTGCCAGCCTGTTGCACGTTCTCCTCGTTAGTAATTACAGGCGTCTCCACGGTTTCATTTACTCCACTGTTAACATAAAACAAGGGTTAATTTAATAAATTAACAAATCACATAATATCCCTATATTATGACCGACCAACAAATAAGCTTAGGTAGGACACACTAGCGAAGGATTTACTCGTCTCTCCCCTCCTAGTTCTATTCCCCGATCTCCGCCAGAGATCATATCCCTAAGCTCTGATACCAACTGTGACGCCCCCAAAATAGGTATACAACACCCATTCTGAGTCGTCAATAACATGGTTTATTAATACAACATAAAAACTGTGAGTGTAAATACAAATATTGTCATCTAGACAATATCCACACTCAAATAAGTCCTCATTACAATTATTGGTATAATATTTTACAAAAAAATGGTGAGGACTACTAAAACAACTTCCTAGAACCTTCATTCCATACCCCGACTAGTACTTGCTACATTCTCGCCTCCTGAGAAGAAAATGGAACAACAAGGAAAAGGGTGAACTCAACTAGCCCAGTAAATAATATTATGACTAAGATAATATACAACAAATTATCGTTAGTCTTCAACAGGGAAAAATTTAATAGAATACAATAGACAACAAGTTTTAAATCAATATTCGCAGCGGAAAATAACAATTCATAGAAGAGTTACGTAGAGAATGAAATCTACGATTATCTATGAATTTAAAAGCCCATCATCAACATTTTATCCCTATAATATCAATCAATAAATATCTTGAATCAAATAGTCATCTTTGCACTACAGGCCAAAGATATTCATCAGTTGGTCATGTTCACCTCAACAACTGTTCATCTTTGCACTACGGGCCAAAGATATTCATCAGAAATCATTCATCTTTGCACTACAGGCCAAAGATATTCAGTTATATCATCATTTAAGACTGAGGATGATGAAAAATATTTTTAAGGAAACGAATCCAGTGAAACAAAATAATAAATATTAAGGATTCGTATTTCAGCTATTCCATGTCCAAAAATACCTCATAAATAATCATAGTGGAGTAAAATTCAAGAATGATCAAAACATGGATACAATCAAAGCTAGTATCCAAAATAGATATTTTGGACGAAAAGAAGAAAATTTCATTTTTTAATGAATAGTAACTCGTGAATAGTAACTCATGAATAGTAACCCCGACATGAAAAGTTCCAAATTTGATAAAAAGTTCAGATCAATACTTCGGCATAATGATATTGAAGAAAATAATATCATTTAAGAAGAAATAGCATCCCTTACCTCAGCAAAAACAATACTTCTAGTTGAAACACCGGATATAGGTTATGACTTGAACTTGCACCGTACAGCAATACTCAAAGTATTAGAATACTCACAAGAATACGCTCACTAATATAGAGAGAGAAAGAGAGAGAAACTTGTGTTTCTGGTGTGATTTTCAATTCTAACCTAAGCACCCTATTTATAGGAAAATGGTTAGAACACCAAAGCAGAAAATTTAATATAATAATATATATATATATATATATATATATATATATATATATAAATTTTCAAGCCCACCTTAGAAAATCTGAAATCAGCCACCTTGCACATGTTTATGATGTCCAAAAAAATACAAAAAACGTTTTTCTCAAAATAATTAACTAAAACTCCCAAAAATCAATTATTTCGGAACTTCGAAACTTCAATAATTCATAATAAATAGCCCTTTTGTTAGAAAATTCGAATCTCACGAGTTTTTATAGAAAATTCAATTCTCTACAACTTTGCAGAAGAAAGTTTTTCCAAATTTCAAACAAAAATTGACCGAAATCCACAAATGGGCGATTTTACAGTCAATAATAAATTTTCGGTCAAAAATTGTGTCCACCAACACACAAAACATGTGTTAATCATTTAATGCCATAAAAATACTCTTCCTCCTCATATACTCATATATCCCACATTCATTGTAAAAAATTCACCATCGATATATTATTAAAATAATATATTTAAATGAATTATTTTATCAGAAAAAGATAAAATATTAATTTTCAACAATTGTCACATTAAAAATTTTCTCCATCTATATCCACATAAAATCAACATTTTTCTCATCATATAAATCAATAATTAATTATGCACAAATAATATTACAGAATCACAGTACTGGCAACCCGGCCGTTCCCAGGAAAGAGGGGGCTTTCCAATAAGAATCTCTCCTTACTGGCGCGCAATTAGATGACCAAACCTCTCCTTAGACAGAACTTTCTAGACATTACCAATAATGTTATCTAATAATATTATTCAGATAATATGAATTATTGTTCCGATAATAGAAAATACTGTATAGTGACAATTATTAAAACAACAGTAATATAAAATATCAACGCAACAATTATCAATAAAATACTGAATAGTAATTAATGTAACCATTATTGAGTAGTGTCTTCTTACGTAAGAATCAATAATTGGTGCAATACAGTGTGCTACTGTGCAACAACACGTATTACTGTGTTTAACCACCGGGTATTCCAACAGTATTAACGGTAACAACTACGCCGTTATTTATAAATAACTTACACTTGTCGTTTTCTTCATCCAATCACTTTCCGTTATGGGGCCCACACAAGGCTGCACCGTCGTACGAATATTCTCCGACAGCAAGAATATTCCACGACCAAACAAATATTCCCCGACAACAATGAATATTTTAGGACCACTTGCTTATTTGAAATATTTGCGCATTTTACCCATAATTAACCACATTAATCAAATCAACCCTTACTATTTCAAAATAATAAATAGAGGAATTTAAATTTTATTTATTAATAATTTGGGGTCTTACAGTGACAACAAGCATGAAGGGAATCAACAGGCCAGAAATGGTAACCACTTCAGTGGTAATCAGGGCCAAAACAATAAGAATGGTCATTTCAAGAAGAGAAGATTCAACAATGGTGGAAAGACGTCAGCACCAGCACCCGTTGATAAGGAAGGAGAGCGACCACCTATCATATGTTTCAAATGCGGAGGAGAGGGGCACATCAGTCCAAACTGCGCGATGCCGTCTAAAGCATGTTATAATTGTGAAAGAGAATGTCATTTAGCTCGATTTTGTCGTTTACCAAAAATAAGTTCAGCCAAGATGGAGACACCAAAGGCCGTCCCAAAAAAGTCAAAACCGGTAGTGCAAGGGAGAGCGTTTGTTGTGACCTCCCAGAAAGCAAGGAACCCGAATGAGGTCATCACGGGTAAGCTTATCATAAACTCTAACGAAGTCTATATTTTATTTGATACCTGTTCTACCCATTCTTTTATTTCTCCTACTTGCGCTCATCGATTAAATTTGATTCCGGAGAAATTAGACTTTGACTTATCTGTTGAAACTCCATTGGGAGAAACCTTTATTACATCCACGGTTTATAAGTCTTGTTTGGTTCAAGTTGGTACCCACACATTACCTGTCGATCTTATTTCATTAAAAATACTTGCATTTGACGTGATTCTAGGGATTGATTGGTTAACTACTCATCATGCAAAAATTGATAATTTTCGTAAGGTTGTTAGCTTTCATATTCCTAATCGACCTATTATGCGAATTCAAGCAACCAAACCATTAAAATCAATCACTGTCATCTCAAGCCATAAAGCTATTCGTTTATTGAAAAACGGATGTCAAGCTTTCTTAGCTCATGTCACGGATTTAAACAAAAATACGACAGTTTTGAATGATATTTCTATTGTTAATAAATTCCCTGACGTATTCCCTGAAGAACTTCCTGGCCTACCCCCAGAGCGTGAAATTGAATTTTGTATCGACCTTGAACCCGGTACAAAACCTATTTCCAAAGCCCCATATCGAATGGCTCCTATTAAACTTCAGGAGTTAAAGATCCAACTGCAGGAATTGTTAGACATTGGCTTTATTCGTCCTAGTACTTCTCCTTGGGGTGCTCCTGTTCTATTCGTGAAGAAGAAAGATGGAAGTATGCAACTTTGTATTGATTATCGGGAGTTGAATCATGTCACCATCAAAAATAGGTACCCATTGCCACGTATTGATGACCTGTTTAACCAGTTGCAAGGAGTACAATTCTTTTTAAAGATCGATCTTCGTTCTGGATATCATCAGCTGAAGGTTAGAACTGAGAATATTCCAAAGACGGCTTTCAAAACTCGGTACGGGCATTATGAATTCCTAGTCATGTCCTTTGGATTGACTAATGCTCCTGCTGCCTTCATGGATATGTTGAACCGGGTATTCAAGAAATATTTGGATCACTTTGTGGTCGTCTTTATTGATGACATCCTTATTTATTCCAAAAGTCGTGAAGATCATGAGCAACACTTGAGGCTGGTACTCTAAAAGCTTCGTGAATACAAACTTTATGCCAAGTTGAAGAAATGCGAGTTCTGGCTTGAGGAAGTAGCATTCCTTGGGCACGTAGTATCAAGACATGGAATATCTGTTGACCCGGCAAAGATTGAAGCAATTCAAAGCTGGGAGCAACCTAATTCAGTGACCGAAGTACGTAGCTTTCTTGGTTTAGCTGGTTATTATCGGAGATTCGTGAAAGGATTTTCTCGAATCGCTACTCCATTAACTCAGCTGACTCGGAAAGATACAAAGTTCGGTTGGAGCGAAGAATGTGAGAAGAGTTTTCAAGAACTCAAGAGGAGACTCATTTCAGCACCTGTTCTAACAATACCATCTGGCTCGGAGGGATTTGTCATCTACAGTGATGCTTCGAGCAAAGGGTTGGGATGCGTTCTCATGCAACATGGAAAAGTCATAGCCTATGCATCAAGACAACTCAAGGAATATGAGAGGAATTATCCTACTCATGATCTAGAGTTGGCAGCTGTTGTCTTTGCACTTAAAATTTAGAGGCATTACTTGTATGGGGAGAAGGTGGAGATCTTTACGGATCATAAAAGCCTCAAATATTTCTTCACTCAAAAGGAACTCAACATGCGACAACGACGTTGGCTTGAACTGTTGAAAGATTATGATCATACCATTCAATACCATCCTGGAAAAGCGAACGTGGTAGCTGACGCATTGAGTAGAAGATCATATGCAAGTACGAGTGCGATATTGTCAACACAAAGGCCCATTTTGTGTGATTTGCAAAGGATGGAGATAGAGTTAAAGACTCCAGGGACCCATGTGATGATGGCAAATATACGAGTTGAACGGATTTTAATCGATAAAGTTAAAGCTGCTCAAGCTACATACCTGGAGCTGATGCGTATGAGGAAGAAAGTGCAAGAAGGTGCTATGCCGGAAGCAAGAATCGATGAAGAAGGAATACTTCGAGTCAACTCCAGACTTTGTGTTCCTAACAACCCTGATTTAAAGTATGAAATTATGATGGAGGCGCACAACACACCGCTTGCAATCCATCCTGGAAGTACCAAAATGTATCATGATCTTCGTCATACATTTTGGTGGAGCAATATGAAGAGAGAGATAGCGCTGTTTATCTCAAGGTGTCTAACTTGTCAACGAGTCAAAGCGGAGCATCAAGTACCAAAAGGTCCATTGCAACCACTTGACATTCCAGAATGGAAGTGGGAGCACATTACCATGGATTTCGTTACCGGTCTTCCTAGGGTTTCTCAAGGTATTGATGCGATTTGGGTCATTGTTGATAGATTAACCAAGTCTGCTCATTTCTTACCGATACAAGAAACTTATACACTTGAACGTCTTGCTCGTATGTACATAAACGAGATTGTAAGACTGCATTGTATGCCAGTATCCATAGTTTCTGACCGAGACCCAAGATTCACTTCACGATTTTGGGTTAGTTTACAAAAAGTTATGGGCACGAATTTATGATTTAGTTCAGCATATCATCCTCAGACGGACGGACAATCAGAGAGGACTATTCAAACTCTTGAAGATCTATTAAGACTTTGTGCCCTTGATTTTAAGGAAAGTTGGGACAAGTTCTTACCATTGGTGAAGTTTTCCTACAACAACAGTTATCAAACAAGTATTGGCATGGCTCCATTCGAAGCATTATATGGAAGAAAATATCGTTCTCCAGTATGCTGGGATGATGTGGGTGAAGCAACGTTGTTGGAACCGGAGTTGGTACGTATGACTACAGAAAAGATTCAAACGATCCGACAACGTATAAAAACCTCACAAGATCGACAAAAGAGTTATGCTGATCTTCATCGAAAGGACGTGAAATTTGATATAGGAGATCATATGTTCTTACGTGTTGCTCCATGGAAAGGAGTTACGAGATTTGAAAAGAGAGGAAAGCTCAATCCTCGATTCATCGGTCCATTTTTAATCCTCGATCGAGTAGGAACTGTGACTTATAGATTCGGTTTACCACCAAGTATGTCTCGTGTTCATAACGTTTTTCACATATCTATGTTACGTAAATATGTGGAAGACCCGAACCACATTATTGAGTTAGAACCGGACGAAATAGCAGAAGATTTGACGTATGAAGAAGTTCCTGTTCAAATCTTGGATAAGAAGGAACATATTCTACGCTCTAAGGTTATACCTCAAGTCAAAGTTTTGTGGAAAAACCACGATATTGAGGAAATGACTTGGGAGTTAGAATCTGAAATGAAATCAAGGTATCCTTACCTCTTCGACATACCAGGTACGTACCCTAATTTCGAGGGCGAAATTTCATAAGAAGGGGAGGTTGTAAGACCCCAACTTTTATAAATAAAGTTGAATTTTCTATAAATATCATTTTTGAATATTATGGAGTTAATTTGATATAATGTTATAGTTGTGGGTAATATTTATAAATTTTATAAAGTACGCAAGTTGTTATATAATATTCGATTGGTCGGGGAATATTCGTTTCAACAGGGAATATTCGAACAACGGCACAATTATTGGTGGACCCCACAACGGAATTATTGTCGGATTGAGAAAACGACAAAAATATTTTATTAAAAATAACGGTGGAAGTTTTACCATTGTTACTGTTGAACTACTCGGTAGTAAAAGTACAGTAATATGTGTGGTTGCATAGTAACACACGGTATTGATTATTAATGCTTATGTAAGAAGTCACTCAGTTTGATTCAATTATTGTCAGTTAATAATATGAATTATTTAGCGATAATGAAGTTTTGTTTTATTCGTATTATTAACGTAATAAAACAGAAACATCTTTTTATATAAAACAGAATACTTTATTAAAGTTATTCTATAAATAGAATATATTATATTTTATTTAAAAGATTTTTCTTTAAATATGGACCGCCAGATTAAAGTAATCAATCTGGACCGTTCATGGATTAGTTACTATGCATTCCATTTTTCTATAAATAGCAACTCATTCCTTCATTATTTCTTACGAATTCACTGAACTCTAGAGAGAGAAACTATAGAGAGAAACTATAGAGAGAGAAAAGAAAAGTATTCTGCTACTTAACTACTTCCTTATTTCAGTTCTTCTTTAAAACGGTAAGGGGTGTTATTCTTTCTTATTCATGAAGAGAACTGTTGTTATTCCATTTCTTATTATTCTGTTGGAATAACCTGTATACGCGGTCTACCCTATACTTGGTGACATTCTTCTATTATTCTGTTGGAACATCCTGTCTGTGTGTTTTACACCGGACCTGGTTCTGTTTTTATTATTATTCTGTTGGAACATCCTGTCTGTGTGTTTTACACTGGACCTGGTTCCGTCTTGTTATTATTCTGTTGGAACATCCTGTCTGTGTATTTTACACCGGACCTGGTTCCATTATTTATTATTCTGTGGGAATATCATGTCTGTGCGTTTACGCCGGACCTGGTTCCATTATTTATTATTCTGTTGGAATAACCTATCTGTGCGGTTTATCGCATGCGGGGTAATTTCTTTTGTTATTCCATTCTTTATTATACTCAGTTGGTTAAGTTTTGACTTCTATACTCCATGAAATTAGTGTAATATCCTTGATAATTACGGTTCATCCAGTATTTTTTCATGAAAATATTCTTCTAAGTATTCTTGAATTTTACTCCACAAAGCAGTATCATGTTGACAATTTGGACGTTGTTAATTCTTGGATAAATTAATTCTTGAACTTGTTTTATTGAATTCTTATATCATTGTCATCATCCTCATGTTTATAAAATGTTAAAAGTCATCTGTGGCCTGTAGTGCATAGATGGACTTGGTATGATTATGACCAGGGATCATTCGGTATAATCATGACCGTAATATTACAAATGATGTGGTAAAAGGTCTCATTGGCTTGTAGTGCATTGATCGACAGTTGTTGGCATGATCATGACCATTAATGAATACACGAATATCCTTGGCCGTAGTGCAGGGGTGATTCGATGATGTGGATTATTTTATTAAGCTGAGTCCCAGCGATAACAGTGTTGAAAAACCTTTTAAATCATAAAAGATAGTAGAGTTTATTTTTTACTTGACTCTTTTAATGGATTGATTATTCCGCTGCAGTTAAACTTGATGTCTATTATATTTTATCAGTTTAGCATTGTTGAAGGCTAATGATAATTTATTCTGCATTATCTTAGTCATAATATTTCTTACTGGGCTAGTTGAGCTCACCCTTTCTTTCACTGTTCTCTTCAGGAAATGAGAACGTAGCTAGGGCAAGTCGGGGAACGGAGTGATGGTCCGAATGATAGTATTAGTTAGTAGTCCTCACTATTCTATGTAATAGTGTGTTAATTGTCCTCTCTAGTAGACAATATTTATATTCAAACTCACAGTTTATGTTTTGTCATATTGTACACGACAGTTGTATTATTAAGTTGTATTTGAATTCTGTACCATGTATCTGACGACCCAAGATGGGTGATGTATACTTAATTTTGGGGGCGTCACAAAGTCTTTCTGTGCTGGACCCCCAGTTCTTTCAAAAATACTTCGAATTTTGATCCCACAAACTGACGTCCATTGTTTGAAATCACCACCTTAGAAATTCTGAACCGAAATACTACCGACTCCTTGATGAACTTTAAGCATTCCTGTTCAGTTATTAACCTAAGCGGTTTTGCTTCTACCCACTTGGTCATGTAGTCGATGGCAACTATAACAAAGCTGACCTGACCTTTTTCTTTTGGTAGCGGACCTAGTATATCAACCCCCCAGACAACAAAGGGTATGGGAGATAAGATTTAGTATAGCTCTTCTGGTGGCTGATGTGGGATCGGACTGTTGAGCTGACATTTCTCGCACTTCTTGACGTATTCATTCGCTTCCTTGAAGATGGTAGGCCAGTAGTACCCCTGACGAAGTACTTTGTAGGCTAATGACTTAGCAGCCATATGGTCGCCACAGATGCCCTCGTGAACTTCTCGAAGAGCATATTCAGCTTCGAACGGAGTCAAACATTTTAACAGTGGAGACGAGAAGGCCCTTCGAAACAGATCCCCATCTATCAGAACGAAATTAGCACTCTTGTACTTGATTTTCTTGGCCAGCATCTGATCCGAAGGTAAAACGCCATCTGCCAGATACTCCAGATATGGAGTCAACCAACAGTTGGTTCGGTCAACGCACATTACCGATTCATGATGAACACTAAGATGTTGCAAAATTTCTAAGTAAACCGACCCATCAAAAACGTTAACATCCGTAGTGGCTAATTTGGAGAGTGCATCGGCAATGAAATTGTCGTTACGTTCGACCCCCTGAAATTCGTAGAACTGGAAATACTGAAGTCGTTCTTTCAATTCCGCCAAATACTTGATCATTCTATGACCTCGGGCTTTGTATTCTCCGGAGACTTGTTTAACGACTAACTGAGAGTCGCTGAAGATAACTATTCTTTGCACTTCGAGACTCTTAGCTAGTCGCAATCCCGCCAACACTGCCTCATACTCCGCCTCATTGTTTGTCGCTTTAAACTGAAATCTGATGGCCTATTGCACCTTGAATCCCTCTGGACTGGTCAGAATAATCCCTGCTCCGCTGACGTCCGTGGTAGAGGACCCATCTGCATACAGTGTCCACGAACTCTGCTTCTGCTGAAGAACTGCGACTATACTGTCAGACTCTTCAGTTTCTGCCACAACTTCATCAGCTTCAGAAAACGAACACTAGACCACAAAATCTGCCAAGGCCTTCCCCTTGATGGCGGTTCGGGGATGATATTCAACGAAGAATTGAGATAACTCCATCGTCCATGCAGCTAATCTCCTCGATACCTCAGGTTTGCCCATAATTTTCTTCAAAGGCTGATCTGTGTAGACTATTACCAACCTACCCTGGAAGTACTGCCTAAGCTTTCGACTAGCAGCTATTAAAGCAAAAGTAAACTTTTCAATGTTTGGGTACCTTGTTTCAGCATCCCGAAGGACATGGCTTACATAATAAATCGGGTGCTGCTTACCCCCAACTTCTCGCACCAAAACTGCTCCTACTGCCAACAAACTAGCTGCTAAGTACAAATACAAAGGCTCAGCAGGAGCGGGCTTCACCAACAATGGCGCCGAAGATAAGTAGGACTTGATGCTATGAAAGGCATCTTCGCATTCCGAAGTCCATTGGAACGTCTTGGCATTCTTCGGCCCTTTCAATGTATCAAAAAACGGCAAACACCTTTCTGCCGATTTGGACATAAACCTCCTCAAAGCTGCAATCCTTTCAGTCAGACATTGAACATCTTTAAATGACTGAGGAGTCTTCATGTTCAGGATCGCTTGAATCTTTTCTGGATTGGCTTCAATTCCCCTCTGACTGACCAGATAACCCAGAAACTTGCCAGCCCCTAATCCGAAGGTGCACTTGACAGGATTCAGTCTCAATTTGTGATGACGGACTGTCTGAAAGCATTCTTCCAGGTCATCCAGATGTTTGTGCACCAACATGCTCTTAACAATCATGTCATTCACGTATACTTCCATATTCTTGCCCAACTGATGCCTGAAGACATAGTTCATCATCCTCTGGTAAGTGGCCCCGGCGTTGATGAGACCGAAGGTCATTTTCTTGTAGGCATATACCAAACGATGTGTAATGAACGCCGTCTTCGGTATATCCTCTTTACACATGGAGATCTGATGATAGCCAGAGAATGCATCCATGAAGCTCAACAAGGCATACCCCGAAGTTGCATTGATGAGCTGGTAAATATGGGGTAACGGGTAGAAATCCTTTGGACAAGCTTTATTCAGATCTGTATAGTCGATGCAGACTCACCATTTCCCGTTCAGCTTCTGGACCAGCACCACATTTGCCATCCACTGCGGATAGTCGATCTCGAAGATGAAGTCAGCAGCTAGCAGCTTCGCAATTTCTTCATCAATGATTCTTTGGCGCTCAGGCGCAAAGATCCTCCTCTTTTGTCGAACTGGCTTCTTCGACGGGTCCACTTCTAACCGATGCTCTGCAATATCCCTGCTCACTCCCGGCATATCTTGAGGTTCCCAGGCGAAGATGTCAACATAACACCGCAAGAGTTCAATGAGGTTCGTCTGGAGAGGTACTGGCAGACCCGAACCTATTTTCACCGTTTTGTTAGCCTTGCCCGGGATGAGCTTTATCTCTTCTGTTTCTTCAGCTGGCATGACCAACGGCTCTGAGCTACTTTCCGTGAAGGATTCGATCTCTATTGCCATGGTCTGTTTTTGCTTTGACACCCCTACTCCCGAAGTGATCACGGTATTTTTATAACATCTTCTGGCCAGATCCAGATCTCCTTTCACCTCCCCAACCCCATGAGCCGTAGGAAATTTGATTTTGAAATGAGGGATTGAGGTTACAGCTTGTAAAGCAGTTAAAGTGGGTCTCCCCAAAATAGCATTATAAGCAAAATCTACATGTACAACATAAAATTTGTAAATAATTTTTACCTGTTGGGGGGCCGTACCGAAGATAACCGGCAGTTCGATGGTTCCAGCCCCTTTAACCGGATCGTTGCTGAAGCCATATAAATGGGCCTCATGCCCGATCTCCATCTTCTGCCCATCAAGATGCATCCTCTGATAAGCACGGGCATATAAGATATCCACAGAAGACCCATTGTCGATCATCATTCGTTTCATATCCACCAAACCCACTTGTGCCGTCACCACCAATGATCCCTCATGCAGTTCGATGGTTTCTAAAGGGTAATCCTCATCTGTAAAGGAAATTACCGTACCCGGGAAGGGTCTGTCAGTCTTCGGGAGGGTACCCGCCACCGACATGACCTAATCCAGGTAACTTCGGCGCTTCTTTTCAACAAGCTTGCCCGAAGTACCCCCAGTGATGACATCTATCACTTGCCTTGTTGGCGGTCCAGGAGCAGGGAACACTTGCTGAACTGGTTGGGCTGCCTGAACAGGTCCTCTATCTTGCTGTTGATTCGTTCTGGCAGCCACATAATGAACTAAAGCCCCGTCTTGCATCTTTCTCTCAATAAAATCTTTCAAACTAGCACAGTCGTTCGTATCGTGGCCCGAGGCTTGATGATAGTCACAATACTTACGAGAACTCCCTTTCCCGGGCTTAGTATTATCTCGGGGTGGCTCGAAGATAGGTTGATTTTTAATCTGATCCAAGATAACAGCCGTGTCAGCGTTGAGTGCAGTATACGTCCTGTTTACCCTCTGAGCTGGAACGGACGAGCGTCTTCCACCCTGTCTCTAATTATTGTTGTATTTCTTTGACCTGCCGTCATGACGACCTTTATTTCCTTCATTCTTACTCTGGTCTCCCTCTGTTCTGTCCCGATCTGTCTCCTTAAGCCGATCTGATGAAGGGCGCTTGAGGCTATTCATGGCTTCCTCTACCACGATATAACTCTCTGCTTTGTCGAAGGCTTCTGCGAGACTCTTCGGGTGATGAAACATCAATTTCTTCACCAACTTTTCTGATTTGATCAGATCTAACCCATTCTGAAACAGTCCCACAGCTTGTAGATCGTTCAGGTCTGTCACTTGGCCGACTGCTTCACGAAATCGTTTTACGTATTGGCCCAAAGACTCATTCGAATATTGTCGAACCTGAGCCAACGAGCCAGTTGGTTTCCCCCTCCTTTTGTTGCTCCCGAAGCGAGCGTGGAACTTATTGCACATGTCCGCCCAAGATGAAATCGAATCCGAAGGCAAAGTCCCCATCCACTGCATGGCATCCTTTCTGAGTGTCGTGACAAAAGTATGACACTTAGCAGCATCGCTAAAGTCATAATAATCCATCAGTCGGTCGAACGTCTGACTATGGTCATAGGGATCCCCCGATCCGTCATAGCTTTCAATGTGGGGCAACTTTTTGGTGGGGTCAGCTTTTTCTTTCAGAATCTCCGCGAAAAAAGGGGATGCCTTCTTTATCGAAGTATCTTTCGTTTTCTGTACCTCGGCAAGTTGCCTCCGAAGCTCCGTCACCTCTTTAACCAGATACTCCACGCCTTCTAGTTGGGACGATGCTACTTTTTCCGGTGACTCCTCTCTCCTCTGAATGGACCGGTCTCTTGCCATAGAACCCCCAACTTTCGAGGGGCTTTTACGATGACGATGGTCCACAGGGCGGAGTGCCCTTAGTGGACTTTCGGGTGTACGACCCCTAGATCTGTTTCGTCTCTGAACCCGGCTGCCGTGGTGGAAATGCGCAACAACGAGCGCCTTCTTTGTATTCTCAGGAGTACGATCCCTTGATCGACCTCTTCGTTCGCTTCGACCCTGCTCCTTAGAATCGACAGGGTGATGTGCCCTCTTCGATCTTTGAGGAGTAGGGCTTCTGGACCTTCTTCTTTAATTTCTCGAGGTTGACCCCGAGACTCATGCCCTGAATGAGCAGGTTCTTTCCCACTCCAATGCCCACGTTCTTCAGATTGGACATAGCTGGACGCTTCGTCCCTCAAATCTACCATTCGAGACATCTGCTCAGCTATATCCTGCCGTTGCTTCACCAGTGCCTCCATGGCCCTATCAGCTTCGTCTGCCATCTTAGCCAAGCGGGAAGCCTTTTCCTCTTGGTCATCCCAGTATTGAGTTCTAGGCGAGGTGCCTTCTACTCGTTTCCGGCCATGACCAGACCCTTTCTTTGCTGTGAAAACTAGCTTTCTCTTAGCTTTGCTCACAGCCCTCGGACGAGAATCTCCATGTGATCGTTTGGACGCCGTGCTGGCATGAACACTTAGTGCAGGTCCCAAACGGTCCTTGACAGATACTCGCGGTATTGATTCACTGGCAGCCATCGGTTGCCCCTCAGGTGTAGGTGTCCCCATAAATACCGACGTAGAACGACCACGATGTGATTGAAAAATTCTCAGGACACTAGAACTTAGCCCTCCTTCTAGCGCCAATGTTAACACCAAGATCTTCTCCCGCGTCTCAATCACGTAAGACGCTCTGATCCTGAACAGTTCAACAAGTCAACACCAGAAGCTTGACGGCCTGACCGTCGGGGGATAGCTCCGGCGTGAGAGTTAGTACAGGCGATCACAAGGTTAACAATGGAGGAAAAATATTGACTAGTGTCTGAGTGAGAGAAAAATAATATGATTGTGTATTGTGTTTTGTTACCTCTCCCTTTTTGTGTTCCTTGCCCCATACGTTCCCTAGACCCGGTTTACCGTGCCACCCACTATCTCCTGACACCTCCCCTCACCCCCGGTCATCTCAGCCGAAAGTATGTAGCTTACTTCCCTACCTGCTACCACTGTTACTTCCCGCCGGTAATCGGAGTCCCATCCTCATTAATGTCATGCAGAAAGGTGGCAAACATAACAGTCAACTACTACCTTTTGTGATGATTACCGGTCAAAGATAGGATAAGTGACAGCATGCATAATGGATCAATCCAATGACTAAGCCCAATATCATAGTCCAAAGGACAAGCCCATTCGGTCTGACCCAATATGAAAAATATTATGGCCCAACAAGATTGATTATGTGATTTATTGCAAGAGTCGGGACATTTAAAAAAAATAAAAAAAAATTAGACCTCCCTCAAAAAGTAAAATTGATCAAGATATTAATTGTGCACCCGAGGATGAACCTTCCTTCTCTGTCGTTGGGCATAAAATCATGGCACTTGGAACACAGTGAGGTCAAATAATTCAAATTCGTTACCATTTTATCTTCATTATTTACTTAATTACCCTATATATAGAAATAGAATATAGTGCATGAATGAAGAATTATGATTTCAAAATAGCTACACATCCACATGACTAAATTTTATAACTTTTACTCCTAAATGTAAATACCTTAATTAATTAATCAATAAATCCTTTACAAAATCACACGCATTATATATATATATATGGTAGGTTTTCATTTCGAATCAACTACAGAATTAAGATCTAGAGAGAGGCTTGAACTTCATTCCTATATATATTTTCCTTCTCTCATTCTAGAGAGGCTTGAGCTCATTGCGTATCTTTTCCTTCTCTCGTTTCAAATTATTAAGGATTAATTAATGGATATTAGCTGTATCGCAAAAGAATTGAAACCATTTTTGTTAATGGTGCTTTGTCAAGTTGTAGCGGGAGGTGTAACTATCTTCTATAAACTTGCAATTGTTGATGATATGTATGTCAGAATTTTGATCGTCTATCGATCATTAATTGTTTGCCACAGCTTTCACAGATCCTCTTGCCCTAGTACAAATATAACCTTTCGAAGACTAGGGTAAGAGGAACAATTGCAAGTTTGTAGAAGATAGTTACACCTCCCCCTATAACTTGACAAAACACCATTAACAAAAATGGTTTCAATTCTTTTGCAATACGACTAATATCCATTAATTAATCGTTAATAATTTGAAACGAAAGAAGGAAAAGATACGCAATGAACTCAAGCCTCTCTAGATCTTAATTCTGTAGTTAATTTGAAATGAAAACCTACTACATATCCCATATATATATATATATATATATATATATATATATATATATATTGATAATGCTTGTATATATACGTTGTACTAATTGCAGCATATATAAACTTTGGTGAATTCAAGAGCTAGAGTACTTTGGTACATATAGCTAGTAAAACAGGAGATGAAGCAGAAGGGGCTGAACGTGTGTTGTGTTTGTTGTGCCCTAACCTAATCCGGCCTTGAGAACATGCATGGATAAGTAATAAGCCAACCCTAATCTGTTTTGAAAACATTCCGTTTGCAAGGATACATGTCCAAGTGCCATGAATTTATGCACAACAACACAGAAGGAAGGTTCATCCTCGTGTACACAATTAATATCTTGATCAATTTTACTTTTTGAGGGATGTTTAATTTTTTATTTATTTTTTTAATGTACCGACTCTTGCAATAAATCACATAATCAATTTCTCAATCTCAATTATTAATTAATGTCAACAATTTCTCAAAAACAATACTCCCTCCTATTAATATTAAATGTCTTTTTAGAGTTAAGCACACTTATTAAGAAATACCACAAAATGTCTTTTGTATCCCTAATTAATTATTTCTCTCTCCACAATGGTCCATGGAATTGCATTTACTAAGCATATTAAATAAAGGGGTAAATTAGGAAAAAATAGTGTAATATTGCATAGGAATTCCAAAACGACACTTATATTGAATAAAATGAAACTCTCCAAAATGACACTTAATATGAATAGGAGGGAGTATATACTCCCTCGGTTCCATAATTACTGTCTTTTTAGATTCATACACATATATTAAGAAAGTCAGTTAATACTATCATATGAGAATTAAAATTTGTATGAAATTTTATCACTACCCCTTTATAGAAAGTTAGAAACTATATATTAATGAAAGGGAGAAAATTTATTGAGAGAAGTTAGGGGTAATATAGAAAAATAAATAATTTATTCTACAAAAAAGTTATAAACAACGAATAAATTAAAATAAATTTTTTTTTCTAAAAAATACTCCATCCGTCTCAAATTATCTGCTGTTTTAGCAAAAAAATTTTGTCCCACAATATCCGCTTTGTCAAGATTTCAATGCATTTTTTTTCTTTGTTTTCCAAGTTTGCCCCTTTACCCTAATTAATGATAGTCATTACTCTCATTCATGCCTCTCCTCTTTTTAAGCATCTTTTCATATTCCCACCAATAAGGATTCATGCGCAGAAAACAAAAAAGTTAATACATAAGGGTATTTTAATATATTTATCACATATATTGGTATGTGTGTGGAACTCTAAAAAAACTGATAATTTGGGACGGAGGAAGTAATTACTCCCTCCATCCCATAATAACTGTCGCTTTAGCTTGATGCACATGCATTAAGAAAGTCATTTAGTGCTATCATTTATTAATTAAAATTGGTGTGAAATTTTATCACTACCCCTTTATAGGAAGTTGAAAACTATTAATACAAGGAAAAAATTTCTTGGGACAATGAGAGAAGGTAGGGGTGATATAGGAAAGTAAATAATTTATTCTCCTAGAAAGTTGTAAACGACAAATAAATTGAAAAAAAATTTCATTCTAAAACGACAATTATTATGGGATGGAGGTAGTATTATGGAAACGATGGAGTATTAAGAAAACCGAGAGCAGATCCTCTGTCCCCAAATTTCATGTCCCCTTGTGTCCCTCCACTTAAATCTTGATACATAGTCTCTTACTTAACACTAATTAATTCTAACATTAAATAAAAAGACATGTGTCAAGATTTAAGTGGAGAGACACAAGGAAGAATTAAAATTTAGGGACAGACGATCTGCTCTCAAGTAAACCTCACAAAATGACATGCATGAAAGTAATGTACGCACGTAAAACGATGCTAACTTTGTTCCACCAAAAAGTCGTATTTTTACTCTTTGTAATTGTAATATTATTAATTTAAAATAGTGTATACTACTTAATTTAGAATAGTGTATACTTCTTTGAATTATATTAATTAAAATTTAATAAATTCATATTAATTTTAAAATTTAAAATTTCATAAAGTAAAAATATTCCAGACTCTTATTGTGTGGACGGAATTAAAGAATAGTGTTTTTTCTTTTGGTCCCATTAAAATAAAGGTAATTACTTTAACGAAATATTTAGAAAAAGTGAGTTGTTTTGGAAATGCATGCTACAATCTTTAAATTTAAAGTTACTTTTGTAATCATTTTATCGTAATTGTAGAATTATTTTATTTTGTAATCATCTTATGGAATCTTTATTTTTAGAAAACTTTCCCTGTTTATTATACATTCCATATATTTGTATCAAGAGAGAAAGAGCTCCAATTAGAGAAATACGTTAAAAGGGGTAAAAGGTGAGATAAATCAATAAGATATAATGAACCCCAACTAAAAAAATAAAATTAAAAAAAAACAATACCGAGATGGCATGGTTACATCAAAATAAAAAAAATAAAAACAATAGGTTGAAAGGGCTCTCATTTTTATTTTTTTTAAATGAAGCGACAAGGAGTATAGTTTTTTTTCCTTAAAAAAAAGAAGAATATTTTAATTTACAGATATACCCAAACTTGTTGTATAACATCAAATAGGATTTAGCTAGGAAACTTGGTGTTTGATTGCATCTTAATATATTTTAACAGTTTATCTCTTAATATTTTTTAATGTTTGAAATTGAGATAAAAAAATTCATCTGAATGCCTCTAAATCATTATGATACAAATATAAGTCTAAACTTCCGGTTGTTTCATGTAAATTTCTTCTTCTAAATCTTCATTCAAGAAAGTTGTTATCACATTCATTTGATGTAACTCTAAATTATATATAGTTGCAATAACTATTACATCCTAATTGAGGATATTTTTGTCACGTGAGAATAAGTATCAAAATAATCAAAATTCTATTTTTTGCTTGTATCATTTAATTACAAGTCTTGCTTTATATTTGTCTATAGATACATCTGCTTTCATTTTCTTCTTGAAAATCCACTTGCATCCAAGAGGTTTAGAGCATGGTGGGAGATCTAATAATTCTCACGTATGATTGTGCAAAATGGATTGTACTTCACTATTTATAGCTTATTTCCAATATAGAGTTTCGGGACTCGACATCGCTTCTCTATAAGTTTAAGGTTTATTTTCTAACAAATAAGTTAGAAAATCTGGACCATAAGATTTTGATATTAGAGCACGTTTACAACGTCTAGGTTCATCAAAATCTTCTAATCCATGATCACTGTCACTAACAGTGTCGTAAGTTCTTTTGTTTGAACTTGTTTCCTGTACTCATTAGAACTTGACTCTTATTACTTTTTATTAAGAAATACTATTTAAAAAAATTCAGCATCTTTTGACTTAATAATATTAGTATTCTCATGTATTTTCTCTATTTCTGATTTATTACCAAAAATTTATATGTACTGCTATTATTAGCATAACCAATTAATATACAATCTATTATTTTCGATCCTAAACCATTACTTTTGTTAAGCACCCTCACACTTTTAAGTGTTTATAAGACGGGTCCTTTCTATAATTCATAGGGTGAAACATTAGATTTCTTTTGAGGTATTCGGTTGAGAATATAATTTGCTGAAAGAATTGTTTCTCCCCATAAATTTTGAGGTAGCCCAGAACGTAACAATAATACATTCATCATTTCTTTAAAAGTTTTATGCTTTCTTTCAACAAAACCATTTTGTTGTAGTGAATAAGATGCAGTTGTTTGGTGTATTATACCATGTTGTGAACAAATTTCAACAAAAGAAAATTCATATTCTCCACCTTTATTACTTCTAACTATCTTGATCTTTTTAACAAGTTGATTCTCAATCTCATTTTTGTAATGTATAAACATTTCCAAAGTCTCATCTTTACTATTCTCAATAAGTAAACATAACAATATCTTGTACAATCATCTATAAAAAGTAAGAAGGTATTTCTTATCTTCTCTTGTTTGTATATACTTTAAATCACAAAATATCAGTATGTATGTACTAATTCAAGAGGTTCTTCTGTACTTCTTTCAATTGATTGAAAAGAAGATTTCCGAAATTTGCCTCAACACAAACTTCACATTTATGATTGGAGTTAATCTTACATTTTGACAAACATTCCATATTAATTAATTTATGTATAGTCTTATAATTAACATGTCTTAATCTATCATGTCATTAATTAGATGACTCAACCATATAAGCAGAAGATGTATTTTTATTAATAATGGAAGGTACAATTATCATTACATTCATTTTAAAGAGTCAATCGCTCATATATCTCTTCCCCACATATATCTCATTTTTAGTTAAGACAAATTTATCCGCTACAAAGACCAATTTGAATCCTTTTTAACTAAGAAGCGATCTTGACACTAAATTCTTCCGAATATCAGGCACATGGAGCATGTTGTTGAGGGTGAGTTCCTTGCTAGATGTTATCTTTAGAACTAGCTTTCCTTGTCCAACAATTTTGGATGTAGATGAATTCCCCATGTATAATTTTTTTACATTCTTAATTTCTTGATATGTGGAGAACATCTTCCTGTCAGAACACACATGGTGGATTGCTCCAGTATCTATGTAAGACCCCGAATTTTATAAAATAAAAGTATTCAATTTTTCTTATAATTACTATTCAGTAAATGGTTAAATTGATAAAAGTTTACAGTTATGGGTGAAATGTGAATTTTTTTTCAAAATAAGCAAGTGATTATAAAATAATCATTGTTGTCGGGGAATATTCGTTTGGTCGTGGAATATTCTTTCTGTCGAGGAATATTCGTACGACGGCGCAGCTATTTGTGGGCCCCATAACGAATAACTGTCGGATGAAGATAACGACAAAAATTGAGTTTTTATAATTAACGGCGTAGTTGTTACCGTTAACACTGTTGGAATACCCGGTGGTTAAAATACAGTAATACGCGTAATTGCACAGTAGCACACGGTATTGCACAATATTTTTTTAATTATTGATTCGTACGTGAGAAGGCACTACTCAATAATTGTTACAGTAATTTCTGTTCAATATTTTATTTTATTGAATCAATAATTACTGCGTTGATATTTTATATTATTATTGTTTTAATAATTGTCACTGCACAGTATTTCCCATTATCAGATCAATAATTCATATTATTTGAATAATATTATTAGATAGTATTATTGGCAATGTCTAGAAAGTTCTGTCTAAGGAGAGGTTTGGTCATCTAATTGCGCGCCAATAAGGAGAAATCTTTATTGGAAAGCCCCCTCTTTTCTGGGAACGGCATGGTTGTCATAATGTGATTCTGTAATATTATTTGTGAATAATTAATTATTGATTCATATGATAAGAAAATATTTATTTTATGTGGATATAAATGAGGAATATATTTTTGTGGTTAAAAATGAAGGAGTTAATGTTGAGGTTTTTATCAGTATTTTTGTCGGAATGGAGGTATTAAAAATCAGGGTTTTTGAGATATTTTACGAGGGTTATAATTTTTAATCCGACCGTTGGATCGTGGTAATTTTTGGATATGTTATACATATATAAGTTGAGTATATGTCCACAAATTTTGAACCGTTAAAAATGAACATATAATTTGTTATGAATTTTACGAGATGACTGGTTCAAAAATTGTTGAATTTTCGGAGTTAATCATTTTGGTGGAAAATTCTAGAATTGGTGGGCCCCACTCTTGGTTGGTGAAGAAATGTGCTGAGATTTTTATTCAAATGTGGTGGGTGAGAATAGTAGCAGGTAAAGCCATCAGGTTGCAGGTTAAGTCTGTTTCGGCGTGCTAACATTTTCCTATAAATAGAGGGTTAAGTTAGAATTGAAAATTACACCAGAAACAAGTTTTCTCTCTTTCTCTCTCTAGATTATTGAGTGTATTTTGTGAGTATTTAGATACTTTGTGAGTTTCTATTCATCAGTGCAAGTTTTCTTCAGCCTTATACCAATCAGAAGTACTGCTCTTTTGAGGTAAAGGGATAGTAAGGGATAGTAAGAGATATTAAAGAATGTAATATTCTTCATAATGATGTTATTCTTTCAATATCATTATACTGAAATATTGGTATGGATTTTATTGTGGAATTTCTACCTTTTTGAGTCGGGGTTACTATTCACGTATACGACACTATTCACGTATACGGCACTATTCATGTATATGACACTATTTACGTATATGATATTATTTACGTATACGGTACTATGTACGAATACGGAGTACTATTCACGAGTTACTATTCATGAGTTACTATTCACGAGTTACTATTCATGAGTTACTATTCACGAGTTACTATTCACGACAAAAATTGGTTTCTTTTTCTGACCAAATTATTGTTGATTTATGATTGTTGCTCTTGAAAATAAATGCAGTTGTTGATAATATTGTTTTTATTATCATATATAACATTTTTATAACCCTGATGTTGAATTTCTCTTTCACTTGAGTGTAAAGATGGATAAATTATTGGTATGATCGTGACTGAGGAATATCTTTGGCCTGTAGTGCAAAGATGAATTGTTAACTGGTATGATCATGACCATTGAATTTATAATTGAATATCTTTAGCTTAAGTGTAAAGATGAATTGATTAACATGGTTATAATTATTGTTTATATAAATTCTAAAATGATTATATATTTCTTTGAGATATAAATATATTTGGCCTGTAGTGCAAACATGAACTATTGAGGAATATCTTCGGCTTGTAATGCAAAGATGACTTGTTATTGAATATCTTTGGCCTGTAGTGCAAAGATGAGTGGTTGATGAATATCTTTGGCTCGTAATACAAAGATAACATGTTGTTGAATATCTTTGGTCTGTAGTGCAAAGATGGTCTGTTGATGAATATCTTTGGCCCGTAGTGCAAAGATGAATTTATTAATATGATTATAAACATGAACTGTGATTTGGTATAACCATGATCTTTGATGTTTCAGGTGATGAAAATTATCTTTGTCCTGGATGAGAAAAGGAATTTAGAACAACAATTACGATTATGAATTATACATGTGATTGTGGACAGGAATTGTTGATTGATGTTACAGGGATAAAACATTGTTGGTGGACTTTTAACATGAAGAAGATAATAGACTTTATAGTCTATTTAACTCTTCTAATGGATTGCTCGTTCCGCTGCAACTATGGTTGAAATTTTTATCATCTACCATATGTTCTAAATCTCTGATTTATTATTGATGAAGTCTATTGATAATTTAATTATCTTTAGTCATGATATTCTTTACTGAGCTAGTTGTGCTCACCCTTTTGCTTCACAATTCCTTTCAGGTAATAAGAGTGTAGCTGGGTCGAGCGAGGGTAACGGAGAAATAGAACGGTGGTCTCTAGCTGTGGATGTTCTCCCGAAGCAGTATAGAAAAGTTCATTTAGTAGTTTTATTTGGTGAATCCAATAGGGTAAGGTGTACCCAACATTGGAAGGGTGGTTTGCCACTATCATACAAGATGTCTAATGACATACAACCTCGTGTCATCATAAGACAGGGTTGTGCTCATCCACTTGCTGAGTATATCTACGAGCACTACCTATATAATCTTGGTGTTTGTTTGAAGTATAATTCTCAATTAGAGACAGTGGAGATAATGATAAGTCAAGAGAAGACTCACCATTGGGAAGAATATGATAGTAATCTTCTTATTTTTCTTTGGGATCTATTTGGTCAACCAAGGATAATTCTGTGGCCATATGATATCTATCATAACCTAGAAGTATGGCCTCCTATGTACGAAGGTTTCTTTGAGCACTTCCCAAAGATTCTAATTTCTAAAACAGTTTTTGACTATACCTTTATGTAAGGTGTCATTGTGAGGTGATGTCCACGATTGGAACATGAGTCACATTTGGTATATATTTGTATCCAAACTCACAGCATATGTGTTGTTGTATTTTGCACGACAATTGTTGTAATAAAGTTGTAGTTGTTTTCTGTACCATGTATTTGGCGACTCAGAATAGGTTGGATGGAATGGACCTATTTTGGGGTTATCACAATCTACCCATCATTCCCTGGGATTCTTATCCATGTTTACTTCAAAAACAACCGCTGATAGGTTCATTTCAAAAACATCTTGAAGAAGACATCCAATTTTGTTACATTAGCTTTTGTGGATTTCTTGTTCTGGTCTTTGCATTTACGACAATCATTTGCCCTATGCCCGAGCTTGTCACAAATGTAGCATTTGCCTTGAAACTTCTTATTTGTTCCCTGTTGAGGCCTATTGCCGGAGTACTTTTTCTTTTTAGACTTCTGACCTTATTCCACCACGTTGGCTTTATGTTCAACAAATGTCCTTCTTACTTTCTTCTCAGAAGCATTATTGTCCTCTTATATCCTTAATCTCATGATTAGGTTTTTAAGTTTCATCTCTTTGCGCTTATGCTTGAGATAATTCTTAAAATCGTTCCACATTAGTGGTAGTTTTTCAATAATAGCAACAACTTGAAAAGATTCACTCAATGATATACTTTCTGCATGTATTTCATGCAGGATTACTTGTAGTTTTTGAACTTGAATGATGACAGCCTTTGAATCCACCATCTTATAGTCTAAAAACATGCTAACTACGAACTTCTTCATGTCATCATCTTCTGTTTTATATTTTTTATCCAAGGAATTTCATAGTTCTTTTGCTGTTTTGTAAGAACTATACACGTTGTATAATGTGTTGTCCAATCCATTAAGGATGTAACTTCGGTACCAAAATTCAGCATGTTTACATGCATCTATTACGGCAAGAACTTTCCTGTCTGTTTCATCTTCTTTGAGCACAGGGGGATTTTGTGAAGAAATCTTGCTAAGTTGAGAGTAGTAAGATAAAACAACATCTTTTGTTTCTACCTTTTGAATTTTATACCATTGAACTTTTCTGGTTTTTCTCCATGGTTCACAAGTACATTTAGAATTATTGGTGTAGAAGATAGAATCGATAGCAATATTTCTTGAAAATATATATATATATATATATATATATATATATATATATATATATATATATAAACTTATCTCTTGTGATCCAAAGTTGAAATGTAGAATATGGCAAGGTTAATTCTTCATATTATATCTTTAAGACAGTTATGCGCTCCTTACGTTACTCAAAGTTAATAGAACTTGTCTCCAATGATACAATGACAACGTATACTATGACAACATTACAAATAGTATACTCAACGAACCAAAGAAAATGCTCTGAACTTCTCTCTCAAATAAACTATGAAGAACTTATGTAATAATGAAGATTTGAATGCTTGAATGCTTCGAAATGGAATGAATCAAAAGGCTGAACCCCCTAGGCTATTTATAGGAGGGATTAGTAACCCATTAGATGGGGCACCACCCCTTGAAAAGACACCTTTTAGTAAAAAATGATGTAGTTTTTGACTTTTGCAGAAAGGGCGCGACCATTCGGGCCAAAAACGATATAATTTTTTGGGTGTCAGTTCTGGTAGATGACGCTCCTTAAAACGACACAATTTTGATAATAAATAACACTTTATAAAGGACATGAATTGAGTTAGAGAGCAGGTAGTTTTTAAAAGTAAAATTATTTTAAGCCCATAACAAATGTTACTAACTTTTAAGTCAGTACATTTGAAAATAAAACCTCGCATCACATGCACATCAAACATTCAAGCTCGATAAAGGAGGAGGTTATCATGCCTTCACTTTCTGTTACTCACATGCCATCACACACACACACACATGTTATATTAATAACACTTGCACACACATGCACGTTATATATATATATATATATATATATATATATATATATATATATATATATAATTTTTCTTTTTGTCCACTTTGTGGAAATAACTCAAATGATTTTTGAAATCTTTAGTTTAATAAAATTATTTTGAGAAAGAATAGGAAATCTCCTTGCCTTAGGATGTGACGCCCCCAAAATAGGTATACAACACCCATTCTGAGTCGCCAAATACATGGTACAAAAAGTAAACTATAACTTCAATAATACAATTATCGTGCAAAATACGATAACACATACTATGAGTTTAAATACAAATATTGTCTTCTAGACAATATCCACACTCAAATAAGTCCTCATTACAATTATTCAAATATTATTTTACAGAAATAGTGAGGACTGCTAAAACATCTTTCTAGAACTATCACTCCATACCCCGACTAGATCCTGCTATGTTCTCACCTCCTGAGAAGAAAAATGGAACAAAAAGGAAAAGGGTGAGCTCAACTAGCCCAGTAAAGAACATTATGACTAAGATAATATACAACAAATTATCATTAGTATTCAACAGGAAAAAATCTGATAGAATATAATCGACAACAAGTTTTAGATCAACAACTGCAGTGGAAACAACAAACCATTTGAAAAGTCAAGTAGAGAATGAATTCTACTATCTTCTAAGATTTAAAAGTTCATCATCAATATTTTATCCCTGTAACATCAATTAATAACCATCTTTAACCAAATATTCATCTTTTCACTACAGGCCAAAGATATTCATTTGTATCACTAGTCGGTCATGTTCATCTCAACACCTGTTCATCTTTGCACTACAGGCCAAAGATATTCATCAGGTAATCATACATCTTTACAATACAGACCAAAGATATTCAGTAATATCATCATTTAGGACTGAGGATGATGAAAAATATATTAAAGAAAACGAATCCAGTGAGACAGGAGGACAAATAGTAGGGATTCGTATAACAGTTTATCCAAGATCAATAATACTTCATAATAATCAATTGTGAAGCAGAATTCAAAAATAAAAATCAAAACATGGATACAATCAAGGATAGTAACCATAATAGACATCTTGGATAAAAAGGAAAAATTTTATTTTTCGGTGAATAGTGTCGTATTCGTGAATAGTGCCGTATACGTGAATAGTAACTCCGACACAAAAAGTTCCAAATTTGATAAAAAGTTCATATCAATATTTCAGCATAATGATATTGAAGAAAATAATATCATTTAAGAAGAAAATAATATCCCTTACCTCAAAATATCAGTACTTCTGGTCGGAATACCGGTATAAGGCTGAAAGAAACTTGCTCTGATGAATAGAAACTCTCAAAGTATCTAAATACTCACAAAATACACTCAATAATCTAGAGAGAGAAAGAGAGAAAACTTGTTTCTGGTGTGATTTTCAATTCTAACTTAGCCCTCTATTTATAAGAAAATGTTAGCACGCCGAAGCAGACTTAACCTGCAACCTGATGGCTTTACCTGCTACTATTCAAGCCTACCACATTTGAATAAAAATCTCAGCACATTTCTTCACCAACCAAGAGTGGGGCCCACCAATTCTAGAATTTTTTACCAAAATGATAAACTCCGAAAATTCAACAATTTCTGAACCAGTCATCTCGTAAAATTCATAATAAATCATACGTTCATTTTTAACGGTTCAAAATTTGTGGACATATACTCAAATTATATATGTATAACATATCCAAAAATTACCACGATCCAACGGTCGGATTAAAAATTATAACCCCCGCAAAATATCTCAAAAATCCTGATTTTTAATACCTCGATTCCGACAAAAATACTGATAAAAACCTCAACATTAACTCCTTCATTTTTAACCAAAAAAATATATCCCTCATTTATATCCACATAAAATAAATATTTTCTTATCATATGAATCAATAATTAATTATTCACAAATAATATTACAGAATCACATTTATGACAACCAAGCCGTTCCTAGGAAAGAGGGGGCTCTACAATAAGAATTTCTCCTTACTGGAGCGCAATTAGATGACCAAACCTCTCCTTAGACAGAACTTTCTAGACATTGTCAATAATATTATCTAATAATATTATTCAAATAATATGAATTATTGATCTGATAATGGGAAATACTGTGCAGTGACAATTATTGAAACAACAATAATATAAAATATCAATGCAGCAATTATTGAATCAATAAAATAAAATATTGAACAGTAACTACTGTAACAATTATTGAGTATTGCCTTCCTTCGTAAAAATCAATAATTGGTGCAATACCGTGTGCTACTGTATTTTAACCACCAGGTATTCCAATAGTATTAACGGTAACAACTACGCCGTTAATTATAAACAACTTATACTTGTCGTTTTCTTCATCCAATCGCTTTCCATTATGGGGCCCACACAAGGCTGCGTCGTCGTACGAATATTCCCCGACAGCAAGAATATTCCACGACCAAACGAATATTCACCGACCAAAAATGAATATTTTATAACCACTTGCTTATTTAAAATATTTGCGTATTTTACCCATAACTAACCACATTAATCAAATCAACCCTTTCTATTCTAAAATAATAAATAGAGGAAATTTAATTTCATTTATTAATAAGTTAGGGTCTTACAACCTCCCCTCCTTATGAAATTTCGTCCTTGAAATTGACGTACGTACCTGGTGTTTCGAAAAGGTGAGGATACCTCACTTTCATTTCTGATTCCAACTCCCAGGTCATTTCTTCAATAGCATGGTTTCTCCACAAAACCTTAACTTGTGGTATAATCTTCGTGCGTAGAACATGCTCTTTCCTATCCAAGATCTTAACAGATACCTCCTCGTACGTTAAATCTTCAGCTATCTCGTCTGGTTCTAACTCAATTATGTGGTTCGGGTCTTTCACATATTTACGAAGCACATATATGTGAAAAACATTATGAACACGAGACATGCTTGTGCGAGTCTATAGGCCACATTTTCTATTCGGTCAAGAATCTCAAATGGACCGATAAATCGTGGATTGAGCTTTCCTCTCTTCCCAAAATCTTGTAACTCCTTTCCATGGTGCAACACGTAACAATACATGATCCCCAATATTGAATTCTACATCCTTTCGATGAAGATCTGCATAACTCTTTTGTCGATCTTGTGCCGTTTGTATACGTTGTCGAATTGTTTGGATCTTCTCTGTAGTTATGCGTACCAATTCTGGTCCCAACAATGTTGCTTCACCCACCTCGTCCCAGCATACAAGAGAACGACACTTTCGTCCATATAAGGCTTCAAATGGAGCCTTACTAATACTTGCCTGATAACTGTTGTTGTAGGAGAATTTCACCAGTGGCAAGTACTTATCCCAACTTCCTTTGAAATCTAGAACACAGAGTCTTAATAGATCTTCAAGGGTTTGAATAGTCCTCTCTGATTGCCCGTCCGTTTGAGGATGGTATGTGTAACGCCCCCAAAATAGGTCCATTCCATCCAACCCATTTTGAGTCGCCAAATACATGATACAGATAACAACTACAACTTTATTACAACAATTGTCGTGCAAAATACAATAACACATGCTGTGAGTTTGGGTTCAAATATATACCAACTGTGACTCATGTCCCAACCTTGGATAGCACGTCACAATGACACATTACATAAAGGTATAGTCAAAAACTATTTTAGAAATTAGAATCTTTGGGAAGTGCTCAAGGAAACCCTCGTACATGGGAGGTCATGCTTCTAGGTTATGATAGATATCATATGGCCACAGAATTATCCTTGGTTGACCCAATAGACCCCAAAGAAAAACAAGAAGGTTACTATCATATTCTTCCCAATGGTGAGTCTTCTCTTGACTTATCATTATCTCCACTGTCTCTAATTGAGAATTATACTTCAAACAAACACCAAGATTATATAGGTAGTGCTCGTAAATATACTCAGCAAGTGGATGAGCACATCCCTGTCTTATGATGACACGAGGTTGTATGTCATTAGACATCTTGTATGATAGTGACAAAACACCCTTCCAACGTTGGGTTCGCCTCACCCTATTTTCTTCACCAAATATAACTACTAAATGATGACCACCGTTCTATTCCCTTGTTACCCCCGCTCGACCCAGCTACACTCTTATTACCTGAAAGGAATTGTGAAACAGAAGGGTGAGCACAACTAGCTCAGTAAAGAATATCATGACTAAAGATAATTAAATTATCAATAGCCTTCAACAGAATTAAATCAGAGATTTAGAACATATGGTAGATGATAAAATTTTTCAACCATAGTTGCAGCGGAACGAGCAATCTATTAGAAGAGTCAAATAGACTATAAAGTCTATTATCTTCTCCACGTTAAAAGTCCACCAATAATGTTTTATCCCTGTAACATCAATCAACAGTTCCTTTCCACAATCATATGAATAATTCATAATCATAATTGTGATTCTAAATTTCGCATCCAAGACGAAGATAATTTTCATCACCTGTCTTTACCTGAAACATCAAATATCATGGTTATACCAAATCACAGTTCCTGTTCATAATCATACTAATAAATTCATCTTTGCACCACGGGCCAAAGATATTCATCAACAGTTCATCTTTACACTACATGCCAAAGATATTCAACAACAAGTCATCTTTGCACTACGGGCCAAAGATATTCATCAACAACTCATCTTTGCACTACAGGCCAAAGATATTCCTCAATAGTTCATATTTGCACTACAGGCCAAATATATTATTATCTCAAAGAAATATATAATCATTTCAGAATTTATATAACCAATAATTATAACCATGTTGATCATTTCACCTTTGCACTTAAGCTAAAGATATTCAATTATAAATTCAATGGTCATGATCATACCAGTCACAATTCAACTTTTCACTACTGGACAAAGAGAACCCTAGTCATGATCATACCAATAATCTACCCATCTTTACACTCAAGTCAAAGAGAAATATCATCATTAGGGTTATAAAAATGTTATATATGATAAAAAAATAATATGAGCAACATATAGTTTTAATCTCAAGAGTAATATTCATAAATCAACTATAATTTGGTTAGAAGAAGAACCCAATTTTGTCATGAATAGTAACTCATGAATAGTAACCCATGAATAGTAACTCATGAATAGTAACTCGTGAATAGTAACTCATGAATAGTAACTCGTGAATAGTAACTCATGAATAGTAACCCCGACATGAAAAGTTCCAAATTTGATAAAAAGTTCAGATCAATACTTCGGCATAATGATATTGAAGAAAATAATATCATTTAAGAAGAAATAACATCCCTTACTATCCCTTACCTCAAAAGAGCAGTACTCTTGACTAGAATAACGCTGAACGAACTTGCACCGTATAGAAACACTCAAGATATCAAAATACTCATAAGAATACACTCGATAATATAGAGAGAGAAATAGAGAGAAAACTTCAGTTTCTGGTGTGATTTTTAATTCTAACCTAAGCACCTATTTATAGGAAAATGCTTAAAACACCAAAGCAGAAAATTGAATATAATAATATATTTATAACCAAATTTTCCTTAGCCCACCACATCAAAAACACATTTTCCACACAAATGCACCAAAAATGAAAAACATGTTTTAAACAATTTTTGTTACAAAATCAATTCAGACTCAATAATTCGGAACTTCAGTAATTCATAATAAATAGTCTTTTTATCAGAAAAATTCAAACCTCACGTCCTTTCCATAGGAAATTTAATTCTCTACAACTTTGCAGAAGAAAGTTTTTCCAAATTCCAAACAGAAATTGACCGAAATCCACAAACGGACGATTTTACAGTCTATAATAAATTTTCGGTCAAGAATTGTGTCCACCAACACACAAAACATGTGTTAATCTTTTAATCCAACAAAAATATTTTTCCTCCTCATTTATTTATATATCCCACATTCATTATAAAAATATCACCATTAATATATTATTAAAATAATATATTTAAATGAATTATTTTATCAGAAAAAGATAAAATATTAATTTTTAACAATTGTCACATTAAAAATTTTTCTCCATCTATATCCACATAAAATTAATATTTTCTTCATCATATAAATCAATAACTAATTATACACAAATAATATTACAGAATCACAGTACTGGCAGCCAGGCAGTTCCCAGGAAAGAGGGGGCTTTCCAATAAGGATTTCTCCTTACTGGCGCGCAATTAGATGACCAAACCTCTCCTTAGACAGACCTTTCTAGACATTGCCAATAATGTTATCTAATAATATTATTCAGATAATATGAATTATTGTTTCGATAATAGAAAATACTGTGTAGTGACAATTATTAAAACAACAGTAATATAAAATATCAACGCCGCAATTATTGAATCAATAAAATAAAATACTGAACAGTAATTACTGTAACAATTATTGAGTAATGCCTTCTTATGTAAAAATCAATAATTGGTGCAATACAACGCGTATTACTGTATTTTAACCACCGGGTATTCCAACAGTGTTAACGATAACAACTACGCCGTTATTTATAAACAACTTACTCTTGTCATTTTCTTCATCCAATCGCTTTCCGTTATGGGGCCCACAAAAGACTGCGCCGTCGTACGCATATTCTCCGACAGTAAGAATATTCCACGATCAAACGAATATTCTCCGACAACAATGAATATTTTATAACCACTTGTGTATTTCGAAAAAAAATTCATATATCACCCTTAACTTTAACATTTATCAATTTAACCATTTACTAAATAGTAATTATAAGAAAAATTGAATACTTTTATTTCATAAAATTCGGGGTCTTACAGTATGCTGAACTAAATCGTAAATCCGTGCCCATAGCTTTCTGCAAGCTAACCCAAAATCGTGAAGTGAATCTTGGGTCACGATTCGAAACTATGAATACTGGCATGTCATGCAATCTCACAATCTCATTCACGTACATACTAGCAAGACGTTCAAGGGAATAAGTCTCACGTATAGGCAAGAAATGGGCAGACTTGGTTAATCTATCAACAATGACCCAAATCGCATCTATGTCTTGAGAAACCTTGGGAAGACCTGTAACGAAATCCATGGTAATGTGTTCCCACTTTCATTTCGGGATCTCAAGTGGTTGCAATGGACCCTTTAGCACTTGATGCTCCGCCTTTACACGTTGACAAGTTAAACACCTCGAGGTAAACTTCACAATCTCTCTTTTCATATTGCTCCACAAAAATGTATGTCGAAGATCGTGATACATTTTGGTACTCGCAGGATGGATTGCAAACGGTGTGTTGTGTGCCTCCATCATTATTCTATGCTTCAAGCCAAAATCGTTAGGAACACAAAGTCTGGAGTTGACTCGAAGTATTCTATCTTCATCGATTCTTGTAAGACCCCAAATTATTAATAAATGAAATTTAATTTCCTCTATTTATTATTCTGAAATAGTAAGGGTTGATTTGATTAATGTGGTTAGTTATGGATAAAATGCGCAAATATTTTAAATAAGCAAGTGGTTATAAAATATTCATTGTTGTCGGGGAATATTCGCTTGGTCGTGGAATATTCTTACTGTCGGAGAATATTCGTACGACGGCGCAGTCTTTTGTGGGCCCCATAACGAAAAGCGATTGGATAAAGAAAACGACAAAAATAAGTTGTTTATAAATAACGGCATAGTTGTTACCGTTAATACTGTTGGAATACCCGGTGGTTAAAACACAGTAATACGCGTTGTTGCACAGTAGTACACGGTATTGCACCAATTATTGATTCTTACGTAAGAAGGCACTACTCAATAATTGTTACAGTAATTACTGTTCAATATTGTATTTTATTGATTCAATAATTGTTGCGTTGATATTTTATATTACTGTTGTTTTAATAATTGTCACTACACAGTATTTTCTATTATCGGAACAATAATTTATATTATCTGAATAATATTATTAGATAACATTATTGGTAATGTCTAGAAAGTTATGTCTAAGGAGAGGTTTGGTCATCTAATTGCGCGCCAGTAAGGAGAGATCCTTATTGGAAAGCCCCCTCTTTCCTGGGAACGGCCTGGCTGCCAATACTGTGATTCTGTAATATTATTTGTGTATAATTAGTTATTGATTTATATGATGAGGAAAATATTAATTTTATGTGGATATAGATGGAGAAAATTTTTAATGTGACAATTGTTGAAAATTAATATTTTATCTTTTTCTGATAAAATAATTCATTTAAATATATTATTTTAATAATATATTGATGATGATATTTTTACAATGAATGTGGGATATATGAGTATATGAGGAGAAAGAGTATTTTTGTGGCATTAAATGATTAACACATGTTTTGTGTGTTGGTGGACACAATTCTTGACCGAAAATTTATTATTGACTGTAAAATTGCTCGTTTGTGGATTTCGGTCAATTTTTATTTGGAATTTAGAAAAACTTTCTTCTGCAAAGTTGTAGAGAATTGAATTTTCTATAAAAACTCGCGAGATTTGAATTTTCTGAATAAAGGGCTATTTATTATGAATTATTGAAGTTCTGAAGTTCCGAAATAATTGATTTTTGGAAGTTTTAATTATTTTTATTAAGAAAAACGTTTTTGACATTTGAGTGGCACATGTTAATGGTGGAAATCAGCTGATGTGGTGTGCTAAGGAAATTAAGAAAATTATATTATTAATTTATTCAATTTTCTGCTTTGGTGTTCTAAGCATTTTCCTATAAATAGGGTGCTTAGGTTAGAATTGAAAATCACACCAGAAACACAAGTTTCTCTCTCTTTCTCTCTCTATATCGAGCGTATTCTTGTGAGTATTTGATACTTTGAGTGTTGCTATACGGTGCAAGTTTCCTTCAGCACTATATCTAGTATTCCAGTCAGAAGTACCGTATTTCCGAGGTAAGGGATGTTATTTCTTCTTAAATGATATTATTTTCTTCAATATCATTATGCCGAAGTATTGATCTGAATTTTTATCAAATTTAGAACTTTTCATGTCGGGGTTACTATTCACGAGTTACTATTCATGAGTTACTATTCACGAGTTACTATTCACGAGTTACTATTCACCGAAAAATAAAATTTTCTTCTTTTTGTCCAAATATCTATTCTGGATACTAGCTTTGATTGTATCCATGTTTTGATCATTCTTGAATTTTACTCCACTATAATTATTTATGAGGTATTTTTAGACATGGAATAGCTGAAATACGAATCCTTAATATTTATTCTTTTGTTTCACTGGATTCGTTTCCTTTAAAATATTTTTCATCATCCTCAGTCCTAAATGATGATGTTGCTGAATATCTTTGGCATGTAGTGCAAAGATTAATGATTTCTGATGAATATCTTTGGCCGTAGTGCAAAGATGAACAGGTGTTGAGATGAACATGATCGACTGGTGATACAAATGAATATCTTTGGCCTGTAGTGTAAAGATGAATATTTAATTAAAGATGGTTATTGATTGTTGTTACAGGGATAAAATATTGATGATGGACTTTTAAATCTTAGAAGATAGTAGAACTCATTCTCTACTTGACTCTTCTAATGGTTTGTTGTTTTCGCTGCAGTTATTGATTTAAAACTTGTTGTCTATTGTATTCTATTAAATTTTTCCCTGTTGAAGACTAACGATAATTTGTTGTATATTATCTTAGTCATAATATTCTTTACTGGGCTAGTTGAGCTCATCCTTTTCCTTGTTGTTCCATTTTCTTCTCAGGAGGCGAGAATGTAGCGAGTACTAGTCGGGGTGTGGAATGATGGTTCAAGACAGTTATTTTAGTAGTCCTCACTATTTTGTAAAATAGTGTATCAATAAGTATAATGAGTACTTAATTGGGTATGAATACTGTCTAGATGACAATATTTGTATTTAAACTCACAGTATATGTGTTGTCGTATTTTGCACGACAAATGTATTAATAAAGTTGTAGTTGTTTCTGTACCATATATTTGGCGACTCAGAATGGGTTGGGTGGAATGGACCTATTTTGGGGGCGTCACAGTTGGTATCAGAGCTTAGGGATATGATCTCTGGCGGAGATCGGAGAATAGAACTAGGAGGAGAGAGACGAGTAAATCCTTCGCTAGTGTGTCCTACCTAAGCTTATATGTTGGTCGGTCATAATATATGGATATTATGTGGTATGTTAATTTGTTAAATTAACCTTTGTTTTATGGCAGTATTTGAGAATGTCGACTGAGAATGTTAACAGTGGAGTAAATAAAATCGTGGAGACACCTGTACTCACCAACGAGGAGAACGACCACCGGTCATATGCTATAAATACGGAAAAGAAGGACATATCAGCCCAAACTGCCCACAACAGTTTAAGGTATGTTATAACTGTGGAAAGGAAGGACATATCGCTCGAGATTGCATTGTAGCGAAACCAAGTCCAACGGGGGTGGTGACTCAAAAAGTTGTTCCAGAAAAGTCAAAGTCAACGGTTCCTGGAAGAGCATTTTTCGTGACTGGTCAGAATGCGAGGAACCCGAACGAAGTTAGCACGGGTTAGTTAATTATAAATTTTTACGAAATCTATACCTTATTAGATATCGGTTCTACCCATTCATTTATTTCTCCTGCTTGTGCTCAACGTTTAAACTTAACTCCGGAGAAATTAAACTTTGATTTATCTGTGGAGACTCCGTTAGGGGAAACTTTCATCACATCCACTGTTTATAAATCTTGTTTGATCCAAGCTAGCACCATCACATTACCTGTTGATCTTATCTCTTTAAAGATACTTGCTTTTGATGTGATTTTAGAAATTAATTGGTTAACTACTCATCATGCTAAAATTGATTGCTTTCGTAAGGTTGTTAGTTTTCATATTCCTAAGCAACCTATTATTCAAATTCAAGCAACCAAACCATTGAAGTCAAACTCTTTCATATCAAACCGTAAAGTCATTCGTTTATTGAAAAACGGATGTCAAGCTTTCTTAGCCATGTCATGAATTTGAACAAAAATACGTCAGATTTGATTGATATTTCTGTTGTTAGTAAAATTTTTGACGTATTTCCTGAAGAATTTCTTGGCTTACTCCCAGAGCGTGATATTGAATTTTGTATTGACTTTGAACCCGGTACAAAACTCATTTCTAAAATCTCATATCGAATGGCTCTTATTGAACTTCAGGAGTTAAAAACCCAACTATAGAAGTTGATAACCGAGCCTTTATCCGGTGACTTCCTTTGTGGAATGCACCGAAACCAGACTCTCCGTAGGGGACGCCATATTCGTGCGGTAGTAAACTGATAGGTGTCATTGTGACGTGCTATCCAAGATTGGGATATGAGTCACAGTTGAGAGCAAAACTAAGTCAGTAATCGAAATACGTAGCTTTCTGGTTATTATCGGAGATTCGTAAAAGTATTTTCTCGAATCGCTACCCCGTTAACTCAGCTGACTCGGAAGGATATCAAATTCGTATGGAGCGAAGAATGCGAGAAGAGTTTCCAAGAGCTTAAGAGGAGACTCATTTTGGCACCTGTTCTGACAATACCATCTGGTTCGGATGGATTTGTTAGCGATGCTTCAGGCAAAGGGTTAGGATGTGTTCTCATGCAACGTGAGAAAGTCATAGCCAATGCCTCGCGACAACTTAAAGAATATGAGAGGAATTATCCTACTCATGATCTAGAGTTGGCAGCAGTCGTTTTCGCGCTAAAGATTTGGAGGCACTATCTATATGGGGAGAAAGTGGAGATATATTCAGACCATAAAAGCCTTAAATATTTCTTCACTCGAAAAGAACTCAACATGCGGCAACGACGTTGGCTCGAGCTGTTGAAAGATTTCGATCATACCATCCAATACTATCCTGAAAAAGCGAACGCGGTAGCTGACGCATTGAGTAGAAGATCATATGCAGGAACGAGTGCGATAATGTCAAGTATACGCGTAGAACCAACTTTAATCGATAAAGTTAAAGTTGCTTAAGCCACAGACCCGGAGCTGATGCGTATGAAGAAGAAAGTGCAAGAAGGTGCTATTCCAGAAGCGAGAATCGATGAAGAATGAATACTTCGAGTCCACTCTAGACTTTGTGTTCCTAACGACTCTGATGTGAAGTACAAGATCATGATGGAGGCACACAACACACCGTTTGCAATCCATCTTGGGAGTACCAAAATGTATCACGATCTTCGACATACATTTTGGTAGAGCAATATGAAAAGAGAGATCGCGGAGTTTATCTCGAGGTGTTTAACTTGTCAATGTGTAAAGGCGGAGCATCAAGTGCCAAAGGGTCATAGTTGATAGACTAACGAAGTCTGCTCATTTCTTGCCGATACGGGAGACTTATTCCCTTGAACGTCTTGCTAGTATGTACGTGAATGAGATTGTGAGGTTGCATGGCATGCCAGTATCCATAGTTTCAGATCGTGACCCAAGATTCACTTCAAGATTTTGGGTTAGCTTGCAAAAAGCTATGGGCACGGATTTACGATTTAGTTCAGCTTACCATCCTCAAACGGACGGACAATCAGAGAGGACTATTCAAACTCTTGAAGATCTATTAAGACTTTGTGACCTAGATCTCAAAGGGAGTTGGGATAAGTACCTACCATTGGTGGAATTCTCCTACAACAACAGTTATCAGGCGAGCATAGGCGTGGCTCCATTCGAGGCGTTGTATGGAAGAAAATGTTGTTTTCCAGTATGCTGGGACGAGGTAGGTGAAGCAACATTGTTCGAACCAGAGTTGGTACGCATTACTACAGAGAAGATCCAAACGATTCGACAACGTATACAAACGGCACAGGATCGACAAAAGAGTTATGTGGATCTTCATCGAAAGGACGTGGAATTTGATATTGAGGATCATGTATTATTACATGTAGCTCCATGGAAAGGAGTTACAAGATTTGGGAAGAGAGGAAAGCTCAATCCACGATTTATTGGTCCATTTCAGATTCTTAACCGAGTAGGAAATGTGACCTATAGACTCGCGTTACCTCCAAGCATGTCTCATGTTCATAACGTTTTTCACATATCTATGCTTCGTAAATATGTGAAAGACCCGAACCATATTATTGAGTTAGAACCAGACGAGATAGCTGAAGACTTAACGTACGAAGAGGTACCTGTCAAGATCTTGGATAGGAAAGAGCATGTCCTACGCACGAAGGTCATACCACAAGTCAAAGTTTTGTGGAGAAACCATGCTATTGAGGAAATGACCTTGGTGTTGGAAACGAAAATGAAAGCAAGGTATCCTCATCTTTTCGAAACACCAGGTACGTATGTCAACTTCGAGGACGAAATTTCATAAGGAGGGAAGGTTATAAGACCCTAAATTATTAATAAATAAAATTTAATTTCCTCTATTTATTATTCTAAAATAGTAAGGGTTGATTTGATTAATGTGGTTAGTTATGGGTAAAATGCGCAAATATTTTAAATAAGCAAGTGGTTATAAAATATTCATTGTTGTCGGGGAATATTCGCTTGGTCGTGGAATATTCTTACTGTCGGAGAATATTCGTACGACGGAGCAGTCTTTTGTGGGCCCCATAACGAAAAGCGATTGGATGAAGAAAACGACAAAAATAAGTTGTTTATAAATAACGGCATAGTTGTTACCGTTAATACTGTTGGAATACCCGGTGGTTAAAACACAGTAATACGCGTTGTTGCACAGTAGCACACGGTATTGCACCAATTATTGATTCTTACGTAAGAAGGCACTACTCAATAATTGTTACAGTAATTACAGTTCAATATTGTATTTTATTGATTCAATAATTGTTGCGTTGATATTTTATATTACTGTTGTTTTAATAATTGTCACTACACAGTATTTTCTATTATCGGAACAATAATTTATATTATCTGAATAATATTATTAGATAACATTATTGGTAATGTCTAGAAAGTTCTGTCTAAGGAGAGGTTTGGTCATCTAATTGTGCGCCAGTAAGGAGAGATTCTTATTGGAAAGCCCCCTCTTTCCTGGGAACGGCCTGGCTGCCAGTACTGTGATTCTGTAATATTATTTGTGTATAATTAGTTATTGATTTATATGATGAGGAAAATATTAATTTTATGTGGATATAGATGGAGAAAATTTTTAATGTGACAATTGTTGAAAATTAATATTTTATCTTTTTCTGATAAAATAATTCATCTAAATATATTATTTTAATAATATATTGATGATGATATTTTTACAATGAATGTGGGATATATGAGTATATGAGGAGGAAGAGTATTTTTATGGCATTAAATGATTAACACATGTTTTGTGTGTTGGTGGACACAATTCTTGACCGAAAATTTATTATTGACTGTAAAATCGCCCGTTTGTGGATTTCGGTCAATTTCTGTTTAGAATTTCAAAAACTTTCTTCTGTAAAGTTGTAGAGAATTGAATTTCCTATAAAAACTCGCGAGATTTGAATTTTCTGAATAAAGGGCTATTTATTATGAATTATTGAAGTTCTGAAGTTCTGAAATAATTGATTTTTGGAAGTTTTAATTATTTTTATTAAGAAAAACGTTTTTGACATTTGAGTGGCACATGTTAATGGTGGAAATCAGTTGATGTGGTGTGCTAAGGAAATTAAGAAAATTATATTATTAATTTATTTAATTTTCTGCTTTGGTGTTCTAAGCATTTTCTTATAAATAGGGTGCTTAGGTTAGAATTGAAAATCACACCAGAAACACAAGTTTCTCTCTCTTTCTCTCTCTATATCGAGCGTATTCTTGTGAGTATTTGATACTTTGAGTGTTGCTATACGGTGCAAGTTTCCTTCAACACTATATCTAGTATTCCAGTCAGAAGTACCGTATTTCCGAGGTAAGGGATGTTATTTCTTCTTAAATGATATTATTTTCTTCAATATCATTATGCCGAAGTATTGATCTGAATTTTTATCAAATTTGAAACTTTTCATGTCGGGGTTACTATTCACGAGTTACTATTCATGAGTTACTATTCACGAGTTACTATTCACCAAAAAATAAAATTTTCTTCTTTTTGTCCAAATATCTATTCTGGATACTAGCTTTGATTGTATCCATATTTTGATCATTCTTGAATTTTACTCCACTATGATTATTTATGAGGTATTTTTGGACATGGAATAGCTGAAATACGAATCCTTAATATTTATTCTTTTGTTTCACTGGATTCGTTTCCTTTAAAATATTTTTCATCATCCTCAGTCCTAAATGATGATGTTGCTGAATATCTTTGGCATGTAGTGCAAAGATTAATGATTTCTGATGAATATCTTTGGCCGTAGTGCAAAGATGAACAGGTGTTGAGATGAACATGATCGACTGGTGATACAAATGAATATCTTTGGCCTGTAGTGTAAAGATGAATATTTGATTAAAGATGGTTATTGATTGTTGTTACAGGGATAAAATATTGATGATGGACTTTTAAATCTTAGAAGATAGTAGAACTCATTCTCTACTTGACTCTTCTAATGGTTTGCTGTTTCCGCTGCAGTTATTGATTTAAAACTTGTTGTCTATTGTATTCTATTAAATTTTTCCCTGTTGAAGACTAACGATAATTTGTTGTATATTATCTTAGTCATAATATTCTTTACTGGGCTAGTTGAGCTCATCCTTTTCCTTGTTGTTCCATTTTCTTCTCAGGAGGCGAGAATGTAGCGAGTACTAGTCGGGGTGTGGAATGATGGTTCAAGACAGTTATTTTAGTAGTCCTCACTATTTTGTAAAATAGTGTATCAATAAGTATAATGAGTACTTAATTGGGTATGAATACTGTCTAGATGACAATATTTGTATTTAAACTCACAGTATATGTGTTGTCGTATTTTGCACGACAAATGTATTAATAAAGTTGTAGTTGTTTCTGTACCATATATTTGGCGACTCAGAATGGGTTGGGTGGAATGGACCTATTTTGGGGGCGTCACAATTATTGCTTCTGGAATAGCACCATCTTGCACTTTCTTCTTCATACGCATCAGCTCTATGTCCGTAGCTTGAGCGGCTTTAACTTTATCAATTAAAGTCGGTTCTACTCGTATATTTGATATCATCATGTGGGTACTTGGAGCCTTCATCTCTATTTCCATCCTTTGCAAATCATAAAAAATGGGCCTTTGTGTTAACACCATTACACTCGTACCCACGTATGATCTTCTACTCAATGCGTCAGCTACTACGTTCGCTTTTCCAAGATGATATTGGATGGTATGATCGTAATCTTTCAACAGCTCAAGCCAATGTCGTTACCGCATGTTGAGTTCCTTTTGGGTGAAGAAATATTTGAGGCTTTTATGATCCGTATAGATCTCCACTTTTTCCCCATACAAGTAGTGTCTCCAAATCTTTAACGCGAAAACGACTGCTGCCAACTCCAAATCATGAGTAGGATAATTCCTCTCATATTCTTTGAGTTGTCGCGAGGCATAGGTGTAAGACCCCGAATTTTATGAAATAAAAGTATTCAATTTTTTTTATAATTACTATTCAGTAAATGGTTAAATTGATAAATGTTAAAGTAAAGGGTGATATATGATTTTTTTTTCAAAATACACAAGTGACTATAAAATATTCATTGTTGTCGGTGAATATTCGTTTGGTCGTGGAATATTCTTTCTGTCGGGGAATATTCGTACGACGGCGCAGCCATTTGTGGGTCCCATAACAGAATAACTGTCGGATAAAGAAAAAATGACAAATTTGAATTTTTACAAATAACGGCGTAGTTGTTACCGTTAATATTGTTAGAATACCCGGTGGTTAAAATACAGTAATACGCGTTATTGCACAGTAGCACACGGTATTGCACAATATTTTTGAAATTATTGATTCTTACGTAAGAAGACACTACTCAATAATTGTTACAGTAATTACTGTTCAATATTTTATTTTATTGATTCAATAATTGCTATGTTAAAATTTTATATTATTGTTGTTCAATAATTGTCACTGCACAGTATTTCTTATTATCAGATCAATAATTCATATTATTTGAATAATATTATTAGATAACATTATTGGGAATGCCTAGAAAGTTCTGTCTAAGGAGAGGTTTGGTCACCTAATTACGCGCCAGTAAGGAGAAATTCTTATTGAAAAGCCCTCTCTTTCCTGGGAACGGCCTGGTTGTCATAAATGTGATTCTGTAATATTATTTGTGAATAATTAATTATTGATTCATATGATAAGGAAATATTTATTTTATGTAGATATAAATGAGGGATATATTTTTGTGGTTAAAAATGAAGGAGTTAATGTTGAGGTGTTTTATCTGTATTTTTATCGGAATAGAGGTATTAAAAATTAGGATTTTGAGATATTTTGCGGGGGTTATAATTTTTAATCCGACCGTTGGATCGTGATAATTTTTAGATATGTTATACATATAAAAGTTGAGTATATGTCCACAAATTTTGAACCGTTAAAAATGAAAGTATGATTTATTATGAATTTTACGAGATGACTGGTTCAGAAATTGTTGAATTTTCGGAGTTTATCATTTTGGTAGAAAATTCTAGAATTGGTGGGCCCCACTTTTGGCTGGTAAAAAAATGTGCTGAGATTTTTATTCAAATGTGGTGGGTGAGAATAGTAGCAGGTAAAGCCATCAGGTTGCAGGTTAAGTCTACTTCGGCGTGCTAATATTTTCCTATAAATAGAGGGTTAAGTTAGAATTGAAAATCACACCAGAAACATAAGCATTCTCTCTTTCTCTCTCTATATTATGAAGCATATTTTGTGAGTATTTAGATACTTTGAGAGTTGCTATTCAGTGCAAGTTTCCTTCGGCTTTGCATTCCAGTCAGAAATACTGCACTTTTGAGGTAAGGGATAGTAAGGAATTTTAAGGGTTATTATGTTTTTCAGTTCGTACTTCTTATGACCTTCAGAAAATTTTGGAAAAATTTGAAATGATATTTTGATGAGTTTTATTGATTGTGTCCAAAAATGGTGATTTTTGGATGTATATATTAAGAGTTATGAATTTTACGAGGAAAGACTATTTTAAAAGTAACCGCTTATAACTCTTTGTAGTTAACTCCAAAATTGATAAAATTTTTATTAAAAGTATATCTATATAATATCAGTGTACTCTGTGAATTTCAGAATTTTTGGATAAAAGTATAATTTATGATAAATGTCTAAATATTCGGCTGTTTTGGCCATATGAAAAATAGTAAATGAGTTTTAAAAATTCTGAGAAAAATATATGTTCAATATGAGACTTTATTCTGCTAAATCCCAGAAAAAAAATATTTTTGGAACTGATTTGGTATTTTTCATAAAAATAGACTAGTTATGAGTAAATGAATTAAATATGTTATGTGAAGTAAGAAAATTAGAAAATATGATTTTATGGCTTGAGAATCCTATAAGAGGTATATGCAGATTTTTGATGAGGGTTTTGGTTATTGGTAATGAAATCTTATAAGTTTGGCATTTTAGGATGATTAAATGCATTATTTAGTAAAGTGTAAACAATTAAAATAAATTGGTTATAAATTTAAGAAATGTTATTCTTTCAATATCATTATACCAAAATATTGGTATAAATTTTATTGTAGAATTTCTACCTTTTTGTGTCGAGTTTACTATTCATGAGTTACTAATCACGAGTTACTATTCATGGGTTACTATTCACGAGTTACTATTCATGACAAAATTAGTTTCTTTTTCTGACCAAATTATAGTTGAGTTATGAATATTACTCTTGAGATTAAATCTATATGTTGATTATATTGATTTTATTATCATATATAACATTTTTATAACCCTAATGATGATATTTCTCTTTGACTTGAGCGTAAAGATGGGTAGATTTTTGGTATGATCATGACTATGGGTTCTCTTTGGCCAGTAGTGCAAAATTGAATGGTTGACTGGTATGATCATGACCATTGAATTTATAATTGAATATCTTTAGCTTAAGTGCAAAGGTGAATTGATCAACATAGTTATAATTATTGTTTATATAAATTTTGAAATGATTATATATTTCTTTGAGATATTAATATATTTGGCCTGTAGTGCAAATATGAACTATTGATGAATATATTTGGCCTATAGTGCAAATATGAACTGTTGAGGAATATCTTTGGTCTGTAGTGCAAAGATAAATTGTTGATGAATACCTTTGGCCCGTAGTGCAAAGATGACCTGTTGTTGAATATCTTTGGCATGTAGTGCAAAGATAGTTTGTTGATGAATATCTTTGGCCGTAGTGCAAAGATGAAATTGTTAGTATGATTATAAACAAGAACTGTGATTTGGTATAACCATGATCTTTGATGTTTCAGGAAAAGACATGTGAGAAAAATTATTTTCGTCCTGGATGCGAAGAGGAATTTAGAATTATAATTATGATTATGAATTATTCATATAATTGTGAAAAGGAACTGTTGATTAATGTTACAGGGATAAAACATTATTGGTGAACTTTTAATGTGGAGAAGATAATAGACTTTATGGTCTATTTGACTCTTCTAATGGATTACTCGTTCCGCTGCAACTATGGTTAAAATTTTTTATGTTCTAAATCTCTGATTTAATTCTGTTGAAGGCTACTGATAATGTATTTATCTTTAGTCATGATATTCTTTACTGGGCTAGTTGTGTTCACCCTTCTGTTTCACAATTCTTTTCAGGTAATAAGAGTGTAGCTGGGTCGAGCGGGGGTAACAAGGGAATAGAACGGTAGTCATCATTTAGTAGTTATATTTGGTGAATCATCTAGGGTGAAGCGAACCCAACGTTAGAAGGGTATTTTGCCGCTATCATACAAGATGTCTAATGACATACAACCTCGTGTCATCATAAGACAGGATTGTGCTCATCTACTTGCTGAGTATATCTACGAGCACTACCTATATAATCTTGGTGTTTGTTTGAAGTATAATTCTCAATTAGAGACAATGGAGATAATGATATGTCAAGAGATGACTCACCATTGGAAAGAATATGATAGTAATCTTCTCGTTTTTCTTTGGGGTCTACTGGGTCAACCAAGAATAATTCTGTGGCCATATGATATCTATCACAACCTAGAAGCATGGCCTCCCATGTACAAAGGTTTCCTTAAGTACTTCTCAAAGATTCTAATTTATAAAACAGTTTTTGACTATACACTTATGTAAGGTGTCATTGTGAGGTGCTGTCCACGGTTGGGACATGAGTCACATTTGGTATATATTTGTATCCAAACTCACAGCATATGTGTTGTTGTATTTTGCACGACAATTATTGTAATAAAGTTATAATTATTTTCTGTACCATGTATTTGGCGACTCAGAATAGGTTGGATGGAATGGACCTATTTTGGGGTCGTTATAATAGGCTATGACTTTCTCATGTTGCATAAGAACACATCCTAACCCTTTGCCTGAAGTATCACTGTAGATAAAAAATCCATCCGAACCAGATGGTATTGTCAGAACAGGTGCCGAAATGAGTCTCCTCTTGAGTTCTTGAAAACTCTTCTCACAATCCTCGCTCGAACCGAATTTTGTATTCTTCCGAGTCAGTTGAGTTAACGGAGTAGCGATTCTAGAAAATCCTTCCACGAATCTCCGATAATACCCAGCTAAGCCCAGAAAGCTACGTACTTCGGTCACCGACTTCGGTTGCTCCCAACTTTGTATGGCTTCAATCTTCGTCGGGTCGACAGATACTCCATATTTTGACACCACGTGCCCAAAGAATGCTACTTCCTCAAGCCAGAACTCGCATTTCTTTAATTTGGCATATAACTTGTTTTCACGAAGCCTTTGCAGTACTAGCTTCAAATGGCGCTCATGATCTTCACGGCTTTTGGAATAGATGAGGATGTCATCAATAAAGACAACAACGAACTGATCTAAATATTCTTTGAATACACGGTTCATCATATCCATGAAAGCAGCAGGAGCATTAGTCAATCCAAAAGACATGACTAAGAATTCATAATGCTCGTACCGAGTTTTGAAGGCAGTCTTTGGAATATCCTCAGTTTTAATCTTCAGCTGATGATATCCAGAACGAAGATCGATCTTTGAAAAAAATTGTGCTCCTTGCAACTGGTCAAACAGGTCATCAATGCAAGGTAGCGGATACCTATTCTTGATGGTGACATGGTTTAATTCCCTATAGTCGATACAAAGTCGCATACTCCCGTCTTTCTTTTTTACGAATAAAACAGGAGCACCCCAAGGAGATGTACTAGGACGAATAAAACCGATGTCTAATAACTCCTGTAATTGGACTTTTAACTCCTAAAGTTCAATAGGAGCCATTCGATATGGAGTTTTAGAAATGGGCTTTGTACCGGGTTCAAGGTCAATAAAGAATTCAACTTCACGTTCTGGGGGTAGACCAAGAAGTTCTTCAGGAAATACATCGGGAAATTCTCTAACAATAGAAATATTATTCAAATCTGACTTGTCTTTGTTCAAATCCATAACATGGGCTAAGAAAACTTGACATCCGTTTTTCAATAAACGAATAGCTTTGTGGCTTGATATGACAGTGACTGATTTTAGTGGTTTAGTAGTTTGAATTCGTATGACAGGTTGGTTAGGAATATGAAAACTAACAACCTTACGAAAACAATCAATTTTAGCATGATGAGTGGTTAACCAATCAATTCCTAAAATCACATCAAAAGCAAGTATCTTTAAAGAGATAAGATCAACAGGTAATGTGATAGTGCCAACTTGGATCATGCAAGATTTATAAACTGTAGATATAGCGAAGGTTTCACCCAACGGAGTTTCAACAGATAAGTCAAAGTCCAATTTCTCGGAGTCAAGTTTAAACGTTGAGCACAAGTAGGAGAGATAAAAGAATGGGTAGAACCGGTATCTAATACGGTATAAACTTCGCAAGAGTTTATGGTTAGCTTACCCGTGATCACCTCGTTCGGGTTCCTCAAGTTTTGGCCAGTCACGACAAACGCTCTTCCAGGAACCGCTGATTTCGACTTATCCGGGACATCCCTTGGAGTCACCATCCCCGTTGAACTTGGTTTTTCTACAGAACAATCCCGAGCTATGTGGCCTTTCTTTCCACAGTTGTAACATACCTTGGATTGTTGTGGACAGTTTGGGCTGATATGTCCCTCTTTCCCGCATTTGTAACATCTAATTGGCGGTCGTTCTCCCCCCCTAGAATTTGTTGTTGGTTCTGGTGCAGCTGCTGATGTCTTTTCGTCATTGTTGAATCTCCTCTTTCTGAAATTTTCACTTGACTCACCTCTCCTATTATCATGGCCACGATGACCACCCAAGTGGTTACCGCCTTTGTTCGTATTTTTCCCTCCTCGTTGGTTATCATCGCTCTGATGACTGCTGTCACCGGTATGACCCTGGTTGTGGTCCCTCGGTTGCACATACTCATTATCTCGCTCTAATAATTGAGCCCTGTTTACAACATCTGAATATAAAGAAAATTTATGAGAGATAAGATATTACCGAATCTCGGGTTTTAGACCTCTTAGAAACATCCTTGTCATTCATTCCTCATTTTTGACCAAATGAGGTGCAAACCTGGATAACTCTGCAAACTTCGCCTCGTACTAGGACACCGTCATGTTATTTTGTTCCAGTCTGATAAACTCCACCTCCTTCATATGACGAATACTTTCAGGAAAGTACTTGTCATTGTACAGTTTCTGAAACGTTTCCCAGGACATGTTGATTGTGTTAGGCTGGGTACGCTTCACAGACTCCCACCAGTAGTCTGCCTCACCGCGAAACATAAAGGTGGCAAATGGAACCTTCTGTTCCTCCGTGCATCCCAAGACATCGAATATCTTGGTAATTTGTTTGACCCACGTTTCCGCCAAGATCGGATCCGGCTTTCCCTTAAATTCTGGTGGTCCCAATTCTTTGAACTGCTTGGCTGTGATAAACCGCGCATTATTATCATTTCCACCAGTATTCTACACACGAGTCTCCCTCGTCTGATTTTGCATTAACTACAAAAAGCTCCTAAACATTCTATCATTCATAGTTTGCTCGGTAACGTTGTTTACAGGAGGAATATTGCCTTCCTGTTGCACGTTCTCCTGGGTGGTGATCAAAGGTGTCTCCACGGTCTGATTTACTCCATTATTAACGTTCTCAGCTGCCATTCTTAAATACTGCCATAAAACAAGGGTTAATAGTCATGTCATATATTATCCCTATACTCTGACCGACCAAATAAACACTAAATAAACTTAGTCAGGTCATACTAGCGAAGGAATTCCCCGTCTCTCCCCTACTAGTTCTTGTCTCACATCTCAGCCAGGGATCATATCCCTAAGCTCTGATACCAACTGTGACGCCCCCAAAATAGGTATACAACACCCATTCTGAGTCGCCAAATACATGGTACAAAAAGCAAACTACAACTTCAATAATACAATTGTCGTGCAAAATACGACAACACATACTATGAGTTTAAATACAAATATTGTCTTCTAGACAATATCCACACTCAAATAAGTCCTCATTACAATTATTCAAATATTATTTTACAGAAATAGTGAGGACTGCTAAAACATCTTTCTAGAACTATCACTCCATACCCCGACTAGATCCTGCTATGTTCTCACCTCCTGAGAAGAAAAATGGAACAAAAAGGAAAAGGGTGTGCTCAACTAGCCCAGTAAAGAATATTATGACTAAGATAATATACAACAAATTATCATTAGTATTCAACAGGAAAAAATCTGATAGAATATAATCGACAACAAGTTTTAGATCAACAACTGCAGTGGAAACAACAAACCATTTGAAAAGTCAAGTAGAGAATGAATTCTACTATCTTCTAAGATTTAAAAGTTCATCATCAATATTTTATCCCTGTAACATCAATTAATAACTATCTTTAACCAAATATTCATCTTTTCACTACAGGCCAAAGATATTCATTTGTATCACTAGTCGGTCATGTTCATCTCAACACCTGTTCATCTTTGCACTACAGGCCAAAGATATTCATCAGGTAATCATACATCTTTACAATACAGACCAAAGATATTCAGTAATATCATCATTTAGGACTGAGGATGATGAAAAATATATTAAAGAAAACGAATCCAGTGAGACAGGAGGACAAATAGTAGGGATTCGTATAACAGTTTATCCAAGATCAATAATACTTCATAATAATCAATTGTGAAGCAGAATTCAAAAATAAAAATCAAAACATGGATACAATCAAGGATAGTAACCATAATAGACATCTTGGATAAAAAGGAAAAATTTTATTTTTCGGTGAATAGTGTCGTATTCGTGAATAGTGCCGTATACGTGAATAGTAACTCCGACACAAAAAGTTCCAAATTTGATAAAAAGTTCATATCAATATTTCAGCATAATGATATTGAAGAAAATAATATCATTTAAGAAGAAAATAATATCTCTTACCTCAAAATATCAGTACTTCTGGTCGGAATACCGGTATAAGGCTGAAAGAAACTTGCTCTGATGAATAGAAACTCTCAAAGTATCTAAATACTCACAAAATACACTCAATAATCTAGAGAGAGAAAGAGAGAAAACTTGTTTCTGGTGTGATTTTCAATTCTAACTTAGCCCTCTATTTATAAGAAAATGTTAGCACGCCGAAACAGACTTAACCTGCAACCTGATGGCTTTACCTGCTACTATTCAAGCCTACCATATTTGAATAAAAATCTCAGCACATTTCTTCACCAACCAAGAGTGGGGCCCACCAATTCTAGAATTTTTTACCAAAATGATAAACTCCGAAAATTCAACAATTTCTGAACCAGTCATCTCGTAAAATTCATAATAAATCATACGTTCATTTTTAACGGTTCAAAATTTGTGGACATATACTCAACTTATATATGTATAACATATCCAAAAATTACCACGATCCAACGGTCGGATTAAAAATTATAACCCCTGCAAAATATCTCAAAAATCCTGATTTTTAATACCTCCATTCCGACAAAAATACTGATAAAAACCTCAACATTAACTCCTTCATTTTTAACCAAAAAAATATATCCCTCATTTATATCCATATAAAATAAATATTTCCTTATCATATGAATCAATAATTAATTATTCACAAATAATATTACAGAATCACATTTATGACAACCAGGCCGTTCCTAGGAAAGAGGGGGCTTTCAAATAAGAATTTCTCCTTACTGGCACGCAATTAGATAACCAAACCTTTCCTTAGACAGAACTTTCTAGACATTGCCAATAATGTTATCTATTAATATTATTCAAATAATATGAATTATTGATCTGATAATGGGAAATACTGTGCAGTGACAATTATTGAAACAACAATAATATAAAATATCAATGCAGCAATTATTGAATCAATAAAATAAAATATTGAACAGTAACTACTGTAACAATTATTGAGCAGTGCCTTCCTTCGTAAGAATCAATAATTTGTGCAATACTGTGTGCTACTGTATTTTAACCACCAGGTATTCCAACAGTTTTAACGGTAACAACTACGCCGTTAATTATAAACAACATATACTTGTCATTTTCTTCATCCAATCGCTTTTCGTTATGGGGCCCACACAAGGCTGCATCGTCGTACGAATATTCCCCGACAGCAAGAATTGTGACAACCCCAAAATAGGTCCATTCCATCCAACCTATTCTGAGTCGCTAAATACATGGTACAAAAAATAACTACAACTTTATTACAACAATTGTCGTGCAAAATACAACAACATATATGCTGTGAGTTTGGATACAAATATATACCAAATGTGACTCATGTCCCAACCGTGGACAGCACCTCACAATGACACCTTACATAAAGGTATAGTCAAAAACTGTTTTAGAAATTAGAATCTTTGGGAAGTGCTCAAAGAAACCTTCGTACATGGGAGGCCATGCTTCTAGGTTGTGATAGATATCATATGGCCACAGAATTATCCTTGGTTGACCCAAGATACCCCAAAAAAAAACGAGAAGATTACTATCATATTTTTCCCAATGGTGAGTCTTCTCTTAACTTATCATTATCTCCACTGTCTTTAATCGTGAATTATACTTCAAACAAATACCAAGATTATATAGGTAGTGCTCGTAGATATACTCAGCAAGTGGATGAGCACAACCCTGTCTTATGATGACACGAGGTTGTATGTCATTAGACATCTTGTATGATAGTGACAAAATACCCTTCTAACGTTGGGTTCGCCTCACCCTATTGGATTCACCAAATATAACTACTAAATGATGACCACCGTTCTATTCTCTTGTTACCCCCGCTCGACCCAGCTACACTCTTATTACCTGAAAGGAATTGTGAAACAGAAGGGTGAGCACAACTAGCCCAGTAAAGAATATCATGACTAAAGATAAATAAATTATCAATAGTTTTCATCAATAATAAATCAGAGATTTAGAACATATGGTAGATAATAATAATTTCAACCATAGTTGCAGCGGAACGAGCAATCCATTAAAAGAGTCAAATAGACTATAAAGTATATTATCTTCTCCATGTTAAAAATCCACCAACAATGTTTTATCCCTGTAACATCACTCAACAGTTCCTTTCCACAATCATATGAATAACTCATAATCATAATTGTGATTCTAAATTTTTCTTCGCACCCAGGACGAAGAATATTTTCATCACCTGTCTTTACCTGAAACATCAAAGATCATGGTTATACCAAATCACAGTTCCTGTTCATAATCATGCTAATAAATCCATCTTCGCACTATGGCCAAAAATATTCATCAACAAACCATCTTTGCACTACGAGCCAAAGATATTCAACAACAGTTCATCTTCGCACAACAGGCCAAAGATATTCATCAATAATTCATCTTTGCACTACAGGCCAAAGATATTCATCAACAGTTCATATTTGCACTATAGGCCAAATATATTAATATCTCAAAGAAATATATAATCATTTCAGAATTATATAAACAATAATTATAACCATGTTGATCAATTCACCTTTACACTTAAGCTAAAGATATTCAGTTATAAATTCAATGGTCATGATCATACCAGTCAATAATTCAACTTTGCACTACTGGCCAAAGAGAACCCATAGTCATGATCATACCAACAATCTTCCCATCTTTACACTCAAGTGAAAGAGAATTTCAACATCAGGGTTATAAAAATGTTATATATGATAATAAAAATAATATGATCAACTTATAGTTTTAATCTCAAGAGTAATATTCATAAATCAACTATAATTTGGTTAAAAAAAGAAACCAATTTTGTCGTGAATAGTAACTCATGAATAGTAATTCATGAATAGTAACTCATGAATAGTAACCCCGACATGAAAAAGGTAGAAATTTCACAATAATATACATACCAATATTTCGGTATAATGATATTGAAAGAATAATATTTCTTAAGCTTATAAACAATTTATTTTAATTGTTTATACTTTACTAAATAATGCATTTAATCATCCTAAAATGTCAAACGCATAAGATTTTATCACCAATAACCAAAAACCCTCATCAAAAATCTACATATACCTCATATAGGATTCTCAAGCCATAAAATCCTATTTTCCAATTTTCTTACTTCACATAACATATTTAATTCATTTTCTCATAATTAGTCCATTTTCATGAAAAATACCAAATCTGTTCCAAAAATATTTCTTTTCTAAAATTTAGCAAAATATAGTCCCATATTGAACATATATTTTTATCAGAATTTTTAAAACTCATTTACTATTTTTCATATGGCCAAAATCGCCGAATATTTAGACATTTATCATAAATTGTACTTTTATCCAAAAAATCCGAAATTCATAGAGTACACTAATATTATATTGATATAGTTCCAATAAAAATTTTATCAATTTTGGAGTTAACCACAAGGAGTTATAAGCGGTTACTTTTAAAATAGTCTTTTCCCGTAAAATTCATAACTCTTAATCTATACATCCAAAAATTACCATTTTTGGACACAATCAATAAAACTCATCAAAATATCATTTCAAATTTTTTCAGAATTTTTTGAAGGTCAGAAGAAGTACGAACTGAAAAATATAATAACCCTTAAAATCCCTTACCTCAAAAGAGCAGTATTTCTGACTGGAATATCGAATGAAAAACCGAAGGAAACTTCTACTGAATAGAAACTCTCAAAGTATCTAAATACTCTCAAAAATATGCTTGATGATATAGAGAGAAAGAAAACTTGTTTCTGGTGTGATTTTCAATTCTAACATAAGCACCTATTTATAGGAAAATGCTAGAACGTCAAAGGAGACTAAATTAATAAAATAATATTAATTCTTTCTTAACATCTACGCATGCCCACCTTGGAAAATCAGCAGCCACCAGCTTTGAACAACAATTCCAACACATGTTTTCAACACCAACCAAAGTGGGTCCCACCCTATAATTTAATAAAAATTATTTTATTTTCCGAAACTTCAATAATTCATAGAAAATAGACATTTTATCAGAAAATTCGAATCTCGCAATTTTTTATAGAAAATTCAATTCTCTACAACTTTGCAGAAGAAAGCTTTTTCAAATTCCGAACAGAAATTGACCGAAATCAATAAACAGCGATTTTACAGGCTATAATCAAATTTCAGTCAAGAAATGGGGTCCACTGACACACAAAACATGTGTTAATCATTTAATACAATAAAAAATACTCTTCCTCTTCATATACTCATATATCCCACATTCATTATAAAACTATCACCATTATTATATTATTAAATATAATAATAAATTATTTTATCAGAAAAGATAAAATATTATTTTTCAACAATTGTCACTTTAAAAATTTTCTCTATCTATATCCACATAAAATTAATATTTTTCTCATCATATAAATCAATAATTAATTATTCACAAATAATATTACAAAATCACAGTACTGGCAATCAGGCCGTTCCCAGGAAAGAGGGAGCTTTCCAATAAGGATTTCTCCTTATTGGCGCGTAATTAGATAACCAAACCTCTCCTTAGACAGAACTTTCTAGACATTATCAATAATGCTATCTAATAATATTATTCAAATAATATGAATTATTGATCTGATAATGGAGATGATGTGCAGCAACAATTATTGAAACAACAATAATATAAAATATCAACGCAGCAATTATAGAATCAATAAAATAAAATATTAAATAGTAATTACTGTGACAATTATTCAGTAGTGCCTTCTTACGTAAGAATCAATAATTTCAAAAATACTGTGCAATACCGTGTGCTACTGTGCAATAACGCGTATTACTGTATTTTAACCACCGGGTATTCCAACAGTGTTAACGGTAACAACTACGCCGTTAATTATAAAAACTCAATTTTTGTCGTTATCTTCATCCGAACGTTTTCTGTTATGGGGCCCACAAATAGCTGCGCCGTCGTACGAATATTCTCCGACAGAAAGAATATTCCACGACCAACGAATATTCCCCGACAACAATGATTATTTTATAGCCACTTGTTTATTTTGAAAAATTTTCACATTTCACCTATAACTTTAAACTTTTATCAATTTAACCATTTACTGAATTGTAATTATAAGAAAAATAAAATATTTTTATTTCATAAAATTCGGGGTCTTACAAGAATATTCCACAACCAAACGAATATTCACCGACCAGAAATGAATATTTTATAACCACTTGCATATTTGAAATATTTGCGCATTTTACCCATAACTAACCACATTAATCAAATCAACCCTTTCTATTCCAAAATAATAAATAATAAGTTGGGGTCTTACATAGGATATGTTATTATATGAATCAATTTCATTTAACACTTGATATTTAAATTATCAAGGTCAAAAATATAGATTCAATTTATGATGAAAAATATTTTTGATCAGAATAAATAGGATATTAAACATAATTTATATATAAAATCTTATGGAGAGGATTCTACCCATTTAATTAATCATATTACATAAATATTGTTATCATCAAAATAAACTTAAAGGTTTGGAGACCTATCAGAACTAAATAAATGCTACTTAGTTCATTTTATTTTATTTTATTACTAAGAAGTATAGCAAATGTTCCTTAGTTTATTTTTATATTGAGAGTTTTAAGTAAAATACATAAATAATTAATAGGGCCCACAAATTGCAATTGAAAATTTCTGACAGATTTTTAGTCTAAAATTCCGTCGAAAATAACAAATGTCACATTTTTATCTGAATCTAACCATTATAAACAAACATATATACAAATTGAAGCAATATACAGACAATATCAATGTTCTGAAGTTTCAAATTTCCAAATAAATATGAAGTCCCAAATCAAAGAATGTGAATTCTAATTTTAGCAAAAATTAATCCCAACAACAAAATAGAATGTGCACAACTATAATTTAGGGCATAATTTAGGAGAATCTAATATTAGTAACAATAACAAAAAGCCCAAAATTTATCCCAATTTCAGCAATATCAACAATAATTTATCTGAATCAACAATATATTCAGTAGTAATGTTATATTCAAAAATTATCCAAATTTCAGTAATTTTTATTCAGTAATAACAAATTATCCAAATTGAGCTAATCTCATATTAAAACACATATTAACCCTAAAAATAATTTAACCCAAAAATTTTAGTAATCTCATAAATCTCTTTGCAACAATTTCAGTATGATCCTAATTTCAGTAACAAGCTATAAATTTCAGTAATCCCAAATTCATTTTCATCCATTCAACTATTTGCAACAAATTAACCCTTAAAACAAAATTAATAAAACTAACCTTGAATTAATGTATTTATCTAAAAGAGGAGAACCGAGGAGGAACAACTAGCGTGTAACACCTCAGTCCCACATCGAAAGATAGGAAAAAAATTATCTGCATATAAGGAAATAAGTTACTACTAATAGTACCTTCAAGTTATGACCTTTTGGGAGCCTGTGGTGGGCTAAGATGACCCAAGAAGTTACTATTGGGCCAATAGTTTGAGGCCTTATTTTGATGGATTTGATTCGATTCAGACTTGGGATTTAACCTGAGATTTATTACGGTTTGACCCGGGTTATTTCATATGGTATCAGAGCCAGGTTCTTGAAAGCTCGGGTCGGGTCATCCGATCGTGTTGCCGGAGGTGGGGACACGAAGGCTGGTGATATTATCCCACAATGGAGAGATGGAGGTCCGGAGGTGGGGACACGAAGCCAGCCGGTATTATCCCACAATGGCTAGAGAGGCAAAGATCTTTGGGTTGTGTGTGTGATCGAATTCCGACAGGAACGTCAGAAATTTAAGTGGGGAAGTTTGTAACACCCCAGTCCCACATCGAAAGATAGGGAAAAATTTGTCTGCATATAAGGAAATAAGTTACTACTAATAGTACCTTCAAGTCATGACCTTTTGGGAGCCTATGGTGGGCAAAGATGACCCAAGAAGATACTATTGATGTAAGACCCCGAATTTTATGAAATAAAAGTATTCAATTTTTCTTATAATTACTATTCAGTAAATGGTTAAATTGATAAATATTAAAGTTAAGGGTGATATATGAAATTTTTTTTTAAAATACACAAGTGGTTATAAAATATTCATTGTTGTCGGGGAATATTCGTTTGGTCGTGGAATATTCTTTCGGTCGGGGAATATTTATACGGCGGCGCAGCCTTTTGTGGGCCCCATAACAGAAAGTGATTGGATGAAGAAAACAACAAGTATAAGCTGTTTGCAAATAACGGCGTAGTTGTTGCCGTTAATACTGTTGGAATACCCGATGGTTAAAACACAGTAATACGCGTTGTTGCACAGTAGCACACGGTATTGCACCAATTATTGATTCTTACGTAAGAAGACACTACTCAATAATTGTTATAGTAATTACTGTTCAATATTTTATTTTATTGATTCAATAATTGCTACGTCGATATTTTATATTACTGTTGTTTCAATAATTATTGCTGCACAGTATTTTCCATTATCAGATCAATAATTTATATTATTTAAATAATATTATTAGATAGCATTATTGACAATGTCTAGAAAGTTCTGTCTAAGGAGAGGTTTGGTCATCTAATTGCGCGCTAGTAAGGAGAAATCTTTATCGGAAAGCCCCTCTTTCCTGGGAACGGCCTGGTTGTCATAAATGTGGTTCTGTAATATTATTTGTGAATAATTAATTATTGATTCATATGATAAGGAAATATTTATTTTATTTGGATATAAATGTTGGATATATTTATTGTGGTTAAAAATGAAGGAGTTAATGTTGAGGTGTTTTATAAGTATTTTTATTGGAATGGAGGTATTTAAAATCAAATTAGGGTTTTTGAGAAATATTGCGGGAATTATAATTTTTAATCCGACCGTTGGATCGTGAAATTTTTTGGATATGTTATTCATATATAAGTTGAGTATATGTCCACAAATTTTGAACCGTTAAAAATAAACGTATGATTTGTTATGAATTTTACGAGATGACTGGTTCAGAAATTTTTGAAGTTTCGAAATTTATCATTTTGGTGGAAAATTCTAGAATTGGTGGGCCCCACTCTTGGTTGGTGAAGAAATATACTGAGATTTTTATTCAAATATGGTGGGTGGAAATAGTAGCAGGTAAAGCCATCAGGTTGCAGGTTAAGTATGTTTTGGCGTGCTAACGTTTTTCTATAAATAGAGGGCTAAGTTAAAATTGAAAATCACACCAGAAATATAAGTCTTCTCTCTTTCTCTCTCTATATTATGAAGCATATTTTGTGAGTATTTAGATACTTTGAGAGTTACTATTCAGTGCAAGTTTCCTTCGGCTTTGCATTCCAGTCAGAAATACTGCACTTTTGAGGTAAGGAATAGTAATGGATTTTAGGGTTATTATGTTTTTCAGTTCGTACTTTTTCTGACCTTCAAAAATTTTGAAAAAATTTGAAATGATATTTTGATGAGTTTTCTTGATTGTGTCTAAAAATGGTGATTTTTAAATGTATATATTAAGAGTTATGAATTTTACAGGAAAAGACTATTTTAAAAGTAACCGCTTATAACTCTTTGTGGTTAACTGCAAAATTAATAAAAATTTTATTGGGAGTACATGTATATGATAGGAGTATACTCTGTGAATTTCAAAATTTTTGGATAAAAGTACAATTTTTGATAAATGTCTAAATATTCGGCTGTTTTGGCCATATGAAAAATAGTAAATGACTTTTAAAAATTCTGAGAAAAATATATGTTCACTATGAGACTATATTATGCTAAATCCCAGAAAAGAAATATTTTTGGAACTGATTTGATATTTTTTATGAAAATAGTCTAGTTATAAGTAAATGAATTAAATATGTTTTGTGAAGTAAGAAAATTAGAAAATAGGATTTTATAGCTTGAGAATCCTATATGAGGTATATGCAGATTTTTGATGAGGGTTTTTGATTATTGGTGATGAAATCTTATGATTTTGGCATTTTAGGATGATTTAATGTATTATTTAATAAAGTGTAAACAATTAAAATAAATTGTTTATAAGCTTAAGAAATATTATTCTTTCAATATCATTATACTGAAATATTGGTATGGATTTTATTGTATAATTTTTACCTCTTTGAGTCGGGATTACTATTCACGTATACGACACTATTTATGTATATGACACTATTTACGTATATGACATTATTTACGTATACGGTACCATGTACGAATACGGAGTACTATTCACGAGTTACTATTCACGAGTTACTATTCATGACAAAAATTGGTTTCTTTTTTCTGACCAAATTATCGTTGATTTATGATTGTTGCTCTTGAAAATAAATGCAGTTGTTGATAATATTATTTTTATTATCATATATAACATTTTTATAACCCTGATGTTGAATTTCTCTTTCATTTAAGTGTAAAGATGGGTAAATTATTGGTATGATCGTGACTGAGGAATATCTTTGACCTGTAGTGCAAAGATGAATTGTTAACTGGTATGATCATGACCATTGAATTTATAATTGAATATCTTTAGCTTAAGTGTAAAGATGAATTGATTAACATGGTTATAATTATTGTTTATATAAATTCTGAAAAGATTATATATTTCTTTGAGATATGAATATATTTGGTCTGTAGTGCAAATATGAACTGTTGAGGAATATCTTTGGCCTGTAGTGCAAAGATGAATTGTTGATAAATATCTTTGGCCCGTAGTGCAAAGATGACATGTTGTTGAATATCTTTAGCCTGTAGTGTAAAGATGAATTATTGATGAATATCTTTGGCCTGTAGTGCGAAGATAAACTGTTGTTGAATATCTTTGGCCCGTAATGCAAAGATGGTTTGTTGATGAATATCTTTGGCCGTAGTGCGAAGATGGATTTATTAGCATGATTATGAACAGGAACTGTATTTTGGTATAACCATGATCTTTGATGTTTCAGGTAAAGACAGGTGATGAAAATATTCTTCGTCCTGGGTGCGAAGAAAAATTTAGAATCACAATTATGATTATAAGTTATTCATATGATTGTGGAAAGGAAATGTTGAGTGATGTTACAGGGATAAAATATTGTTGGTGGATTTTTAACATTGAGAAGATAATAGACTTTATAGTCTATTTGACTCTTCTAATGGATTGCTCGTTCCGCTACAACTATGGTTGAAATTTTTATCATCTACCATATGTTCTAAATCTCTGATTTATTACTGATGAAGACTATTGATAATTTATTTATCTGTAGTCATGATATTCTTTACTGGGCTAGTTGTGCTCACCCTTTTGTTTCACAATTCCTTTCAGGTAATAAGAGTGTAGCTGGGTCGAGCAGGGGTAATAAGGGAATAGAACGGTGGTCATCATTTAGTAGTTATATTTGGTGAAGAAAATAAGGTGAGGCGAACCCAACGTTGGAAGGGTTTTTTGTCACTATCATACAAGATGTCTAATGGCATACAACCTCATGTCATTATAAGACAGGGTTGTGCTCATGCACTTGCTGAGTATCTTTACGAGCACTACCTATATAATCTTGTTGTTTGTTTGAAGTATAATTTTCAATTAGAGACAGTGGAAATAATGATATGTCAAGAAAAGACTTACCATTAGGAAGAATATGATAGTAAACTTCTCGTTTTTCTTTGGGGTCTATTGGGTCAACCAAGGATAATTCTGTGGCCATATGATATCTATCATAACCTAGATGCATGGCCTCCCATGTACGAAGGTTTCCTTGAGCACTTCCCAAAGATTCTAATTTCTAAAACAGTTTTTGACTATACCTTTATGTAAGGTGTCATTGTGAGGTGATGTCCACGGTTGGAACATGAGTCACATTTGGTATATATTTGTATCCAAACTCACAACATATGTGTTATTGTATTTTGCACGACAATTGTTGTAATGAAGTTGTAATTATTTTCTGTACCATGTATTTGGCGACTCAGAATAGGTTGGATGTAATGGACCTATTTTGGGGTCGTTACATTTTGGTATCAAAGATATAAGTTAAGAGCCCCGAGCCTCTCGCTGGTGACTTTCTGTTGATGGGGGATGCACCGAAGCCAGACTCTCCGTAGGGGACGCCGTTCTGCGGTGGCAAGCTGATAGGTACCCTTGTGAGGTGTTGACACATGATGGTGTCCAATGTTACAATTTGGTATCAGAGCTTAGGGATATGGTCTTTGGTGGAGATCGGAAAATAAAACTAGGAGGGGAGAGATGAGTAAATCATTCGCTAATGTGTCTTACCTAAGCTTATTTGTTGGTCAGTCATAATATCGGGATATTATGTGATATGTTAATTTGTTAAATTAACCCTTGTTTTGAAGCTGTATTCTAGAATGATATCTGAAATACAGGAGATGATCAATGGAGAAATCATGATGACATGGAAGATGGAATCTAAAATGAAAGCAAGGTATTCTCAACTCTTTAAAATACCAGGTACGTAAATTTCGGGGACGAAATTTCATAAGGAGGATAGATTGTAAGACCCCGAATTTTATGAAATAAAAGTATTCAATTTTTCTTATAATTACTATTCAGTAAATGGCTAAATTGATAAATATTAAAGTTAAGGGTGATATATGAATTTTTTTTTAAAATACACAAGTTGTTATAAAATATTCATTGTTGTCGGGGAATATTCGTTTGGTCGTAGAATATTCTTTCGGTCGGGGAATATTCATACGACGGCGCAGCCTTTTGTGGGCCCCATAACAGAAAGCGATTGGATGAAGAAAATAACAAGTATAAGCTGTTTGCAAATAACGGCGTAGTTGTTGCCGTTAATACTGTTGGAATACCCGGTGGTTAAAACACAGTAATACGCGTTGTTGCACAGTAGCACACGGTATTGCACCAATTATTGATTCTTACGTAAGAAGACACTACTCAATAATTGTTATAGTAATTACTGTTCAATATTTTATTTTATTGATTCAATAATTGCTACGTCGATATTTTATATTACTGTTGTTTCAATAATTGTTGCTGCACGGTATTTTCCATTATCAGATCAATAATTCATATTATTTAAATAATATTATTAGATAGCATTATTGGCAATGTCTAGAAAGTTCTGTCTAAGAAGAGGTTTGGTCATCTAATTGCGCGCTAGTAAGGAGAAGTCTTTATCGGAAAGCCCCTCTTTCCTGGGAACGGCCTGGTTGTCATAAATATGATTCTGTAATATTATTTGTGAATAATTAATTATTGATTCATATGATAAGGAAATATTTATTTTATGTGGATATAAATATTAAATATATTTATTGTGGTTAAAAATGAAAGAGTTAATGTTGAGGTATTTTATCAGTATTTTTAACGGAATGGAGGTATTTAAAATCAAATCAGGGTTTTTGAGAAATATTGCGGGGATTATAATTTTTAATCCGACCGTTGGATCGTGGAAATTTTTGGATATGTTATTCATATATAAGTTGAGTATATGTCCACAAATTTTGAACCGTTAAAAATAAACGTATGATTTGTTATGAATTTTACGAGATGACTGGTTCAGAAATTGTTGAAGTTTCAGAATTTATCATTTTGGTAAAAAATTCTATAATTGGTGGGCCCCACTCTTGGTTAGTGAAGAAATGTGCTGAGATTTTTATTCAAATGCGGTGGGTAGGAATAGTAGCAGGTAAAGCCATCAGGTTGCAGGTTAAGTCTGCTTCGGCGTGCTAACATTTTCCTATAAATAGAGGGCTAAGTTAAAATTGAAAATCACACCAGAAACATAAGCTTTCTCTCTTTCTCTCTCTATATTATGAAGCATATTTTGTGAGTATTTAGATACTTTGAGAGTTGCTATTCAGTGCAAGTTTCCTTCAGCTTTGCATTCCAGTCAGAAATACTACAGTTTTGAGGTAAGGGATAGTAAGGAATTTTAAGGGTTATTATATTTTTCAGTTCGTACTTTTTCTGACCTTCAAAAATTTTGAAAAAAATTAAAATGATATTTTGATGAGTTTTCTTGATTGTGTCCAAAAATATTAATTTTTAGATGTATATATTAAGAGTTATGAATTTTACGGGAAAAGACTATTTTAAAAGTAACCGCTTATAACTCCTTGTGGTTAACTCCAAAATTGATGAAATTTTTATTAGAAGTACATGTATATGATAGGAGTATACTCTGTGAATTTCAGAACTTTTAGATAAAAGTACAATTTTTGATAAATGTCTAAATATTCGGTTGTTTTGGCCATATGAAAAATAGTAAATGACTTTTAAAAATTCTGAGAAAAACATATGTTCACTATGGGACTATATTATGCTAAATCCCAGAAAAAAAATATTTTTAGAACTGATTTGGTATTTTTTATGAAAATAGTCTAGTTATGAGTAAATAAATTAAATATGTTTTGTGAAGTAAAAAATTAGAAAATAGGATTTTATGGCTTGAGAATCGTATATGAGGTATATGCAGATTTTTTATGAGGGTTTTTGGTTATTGGTGATGAAATCTTATGAGTTTAGCATTTTAGGATGATTAAATATATTATTTAATAAAGTGTAAACAATTAAAATAAATTATTTATAAGCTTAAGAAATATTATTCTTTCAATATCATTATATTAAAATATTGGTATGAATTTTATTGTATAATTTTTACCTCTTTGAGTTGGGATTACTATTCACGTATACGGCACTATTTATGTATATGGCAGTATTTACGTATATGATGTAAGACCCCAAATTATTAATAAATAAAATTTAAATTTCCTCTATTTATTATTTTAAAATAGTAAGGGTTAAATTGATTAATGAGGTTAGTTATGGGTAAAATGCGCAAATATTTCAAATAAGCAGGTGGTTATAAAATATTCATTGTTGTCGGGGAATATTCGTTTGGTCGTGGAATATTCTTCCTGTCGGGGAATATTCGTACGACGGCGCAGTATTTTGTGGGCCCCATAACGAAAAGCGATTGGATGAAGAAAACGACAAGTATAAGTTGTTTATAAATAACGGTGTAGTTGTTACCGTTAATACTGTTGGAATACCCGGTGGTTAAAACACAGTAATACGCGTTGTTGCACAGTAGCACACTGTATTGCACCAATTATTGATTCTTACGTAAGAAGACACTACTCAATAATGGTTACAGTAATTACTGTTCAGTATTTTATTTTATTGATTCAATAATTGCTGCGTTGATATTTTATATTACTATTGTTTCAATAATTATCACTACACAGTATTTTCCATTATCAGATCAATAATTCATATTATTTGAATAATATTATTAGATAACATTATTGATAATGTCTAAAAATTTCTGTCTAAGGAGAGGTTTGGTTATCTAATTGCGCGCCAGTAAGGAGAAATCCTTATTGGAAAGCCCCCTCTTTCCTAGGAACGGCCTGGTTGTCATAAATGTGATTCTATAATATTATTTGTGAATAATTAATTATTAATTCATATGATAAGGAAATATTTATTCTATGTGGATATAAATGAGGGATATATTTTTGTGATTAAAAATGAAGGAGTTAATGTTGAGATTTTTATAAGTATTTTTGTCGAAATGGAGGTATTAAAAATCAGGGTTTTTTAGATATTTTGTGGGGGTTATAATTTTTAATTCGACCGTTGGATCGTGATAATTTTTGGATATGTTATACATATATAAGTTGAGTATATGTCCACAAATTTTGAACCATTAAAAATGAACGTATGATTTATTATAAATTTTACGAGATGACTGGTTCAGGAATTGTTGAATTTTCGGAGTTTATCATTTTGGTGGAAAATTCTAGAATTGGTGGGCCCCACTCTTGGTTGGTGAAGAAATGTGCTGAGATTTTTATTCAAATGTGGTAGGCTTGAATAGTAGCAGGTAAAGCCATCAGGTTGCAGGTTAAGTCTGCTTCGGCGTGCTAACATTTTCCTATAAATAGAGGGCTAAGTTAGATTGAAAATCACACCAGAAACAAGTTTTCTCTCTTTCTCTCTCTAGATTATTGAGTGTATTTTGTGAGTATTTAGATACTTTGAGAGTTTCTATTCATCAGAGCAAGTTTCTTTCAGCCTTATACCGGTATTCCGACCAGAAGTATTGTCTTTACGAGGTAAGGGATGTTATTTTATTCGAAAATGATATTATTTCTTCAATATCATTATGCCGAAATATTGGTTAAAATTTTTTATCAAATTTGGAACTTTTCACGTCGGAGTTACTATTCATGAGTTACTATTCACAAGTTACTAATCACGAGTTACTATTCACCGAAAAATAAAATTTTCTTCTTTTCGTCCAAAATATCTATTCTGGGTACTAGCTTTGATTGTATCCATGTTTTGATCATTCTTGAATTTTATTTCACTATGAATAATTATAAGGTATTTTTAGACATGGATAAATCGAAATACGAATCCTTAATATTTGTTATTTTGTTTCACTGGATTCGTTTTCTTTAAGATATTTTTCATCATCCTCAGTCCTAAATGATGATATTACTGAATATCTTTGGCCTGTAGTGCAAAGATAAATGATTAACTGATGAATATCTTTGGCCCGTAGTGCAAAGATGAACAGGTGTTGAGATGAACATGACCGACTGGTGATACAAATGAATATCTTTGGCCTGTAGTGCAAAGATGAATATTTGATTAAAGATGGTTATTGATTGTTGTTATAGGGATAAAATATTGATGATGGACTTTTAAATCTTAGAAGATAGTAGAACTCATTCTCTACTTGACTCTTCTAATGGTTTGCTGTTTTCGCTGCAGTTATTGATTTAAAACTTGTTGTCTATTGTATTCTATTAGATTTTTTCCTGTTGAAGACTAACGATAATTTGTTTTGTATTATCTTAGTCATAATATTCTTTACTGGGCTAGTTGAGCTCACCCTTTTCCTTTTTGTTCCATTTTTTCTCAGGAAGCGAGAATGTAGCGAGTACTAGTCGGGGTATGGAATGATGGTTCTAGAAATTATTTTAGTAGTCCTCACCATTTTTGTGAAATAATGTATCAATAATTGTAGTGAGGACTTATTTGAGTGTGGATATTGTCTAGATGACAATATTTGTATTTAAACTCACAGTTCTTATGTCGTAACAGTAAAGATGTAGTTGTTTCTGTACCATGTATTTTGACGACTCAGAATGGTTGTTGTATACCTATTTTGGGGGCGTCACATATGATATTATTTACGTATACGGTACCATGTACGAATACGAAGTACTATTCACGAGTTACTATTCACGAGTTACTATTCACAAGTTACTATTCACGAGTTACTATTCATGACAAAAATTGGTTTCTTTTTTCTGACCAAATTATCGTTGATTTATGATTGTTGCTCTTGAAAATAAATACAGTTGTTGATCATATTGTTTTTATTATCATATATAACATTTTTATAACCCTGATGTTGAATTTCTCTTTCACTTAAGTGTAAAGATGGGTAAATTATTGGTATGATCATGACTGAGGAATATCTTTGGCCTGTAGTGCAAAGATGACTTGTTAACTGGTATGATCATGACCATTGAATTTATAATTGAATATCTTTAGCTTAAGTGTAAAGATGAATTGATTAACATGGTTATAATTATTGTTTATATAAATTCTGAAATGATTATATATTTCTTTAAGATATGAATATATTTGGCCAGTAGTGCAAATATGAACTGTTGAGGAATATCTTTGGCCTGTAGTGCAAAGATGAATTGTTGATGAATATCTTTGGCCCGTAGTGTAAAGATTACCTGTTGTTGAATATCTTTGGCCTGTAGTACAAAGATGAATTATTGATTAATATCTTTGGCCGGTAGTGCGAAGATGAACTGTTGTTAAATATCTTTGGCCCGTAGTGCAAAGATGGTTTGTTGATGAATATCTTTGGTCGTAGTGCGAAGATGGATTTATTAGCATGATTATGAACAGGAACTGTGATTTGGTATAACCATGATCTTTGATGTTTCAGGTAAAGACGGGTGATGAAAATATTCTTCGTCCTGGGTGCGAAGAAAAATTTAGAATCACAATTATGATTATAAGTTATTCATATAATTATGGAAAGGAACTGTTGAGTGATGTTACAGGGATAAAACATTGTTGGTGGATTTTTAACATGGAAAAGATAATAGACTTTATAGTCTATTTGACTCTTCTAATGGATTGCTCGTTCCGCTGCAACTATGGTTGAAATTTTTATCATCTACCATATGTTCTAAATCTCTGATTTATTACTGATGAAGACTATTGATAATTTATTTATCTTTAGTCATGATATTCTTTACTGGTCTAGTTGTGCTCACCCTTTTGTTTTACAATTCCTTTCAGGTAATAAGAGTGTAGCTAGGTCGAGCGGGGGTAACAAGGGAAACGGTGGTCATCATTTATTAGTTATATTTGATGAAGAAAATAGGGTGAGGCGAACCCAACGTTAGAAGGGTATTTTGTCACTATCATACAAGATGTCTAATGACATACAACTTCGTGTCATCATAAAATAGGGTTGCGCTCATCCACTTGCTGAGTATCTTTAGGAGCACTACCTATATAATCTTGATGTTTGTTTGAAGTATAATTTTCAATTAGAGACAGTGGAGATAATGATATGTCAAGAGAAGACGCACCATTGGGAAGAATATGATAGTAAACTTCTCGTTTTTCTTTGGGGTCTATTGGGTCAACCAAGGATAATTCTGTGGCCATATGATATCTATCATAACCTAGATGTATGGCCTCCCATGTACGAAGGTTTTCTTGAGCACTTCCCAAAGATTCTAATTTCTAAAACAGTTTTTGACTATACCTTTATGTAAGGTGTCATTGTGAGGTGATGTCCACGGTTGGAACATGAGTCACATTTGGTATATATTTGTATCCAAACTCACAGCATATGTGTTGTTGTATTTTTCACGACAATTGTTGTAATAAAGTTGTAGTTATTTTCTGTACCATGTATTTGGCGACTCAGAATAGGTTGGATGGAATGGACCTATTTTGGGGTCATTATATTTTGGTATCAGAGCTATAAGTAAAGAGCCCCGAGCCTCTCGCTGGTGACTTCCTGTTGATGGGGGATGCACCGAAGCCAGACTGTCCGTAGGGGACGCCGTTCTGCGGTGGCAAGCTGATAGGTACCCTTGTGAGGTGCTGACACATGATGGTGTCCAATGTTACAATTTGGTATCAGAGCTTAGGGATATGGTCTCTGGCAGAGATCGGGAAATAAAACTAGGAGGGGAGAGATGAGTAAATCATTCGCTATTGTGTCCTACCTAAGCTTATTTGTTGGTCAGTCATAATATCGGGATATTATGTGATATGTTAATTTGTTAAATTAACCCTTGTTTTGAAGCTGTATTTTAGAATGATATCTGAAATGCAGGAGATGATCAATGAAGAAATCGTGATGACAGAGAAGATGGAATCTGAAATGAAAGTAAGGTATTCTCAACTCTTTGAAATACAAGGTACGTAAATTTCGGGGACGAAATTTCATAAGCAGGGGAGATTGTAAGACCCCGAATTTTATGAAATAAAAGTATTCAATTTTTCTTATAATTACTATTCAGTAAATGGTTAAATTGATAAATGTTAAAGTTAAGGGTGATATATGAATTTTTTTTCAAAATACACAAGTGGTTATAAAATATTCATTGTTGTCGTGGAATATTCGTTTGGTCGTGGAATATTCTTTCGGTCGGAAAATATTCATACGACGGCACAGCCTTTTGTGGGCCCCATAACAGAAAGCGATTGGATGAAGAAAACGATAAGTATAAGCTGTTTACAAATAACGGCGTAGTTGTTACCGTTAATACTGTTGGAATACCCGGTGGTTAAAACACAGTAATACGCGTTGTTGCACAGTAGCACACGGTATTGCACCAATTATTGATTCTTACGTAAGAAGGCACTACTCAATAATTGTTATAGTAATTACTGTTCAATATTTTATTTTATTAATTCAATAATTGCTACGTTGATATTTTATATTACTGTTATTTCAATAATTGTTGTTGCACAGTATTTTCCATTATCAGATCAATAATTCATATTATTTAAATAATATTATTAGATAGCATTATTGGCAATGTCTAGAAAGTTCTGTCTAAAGAGAGGTTTGGTCATCTAATTGCGCGCTAGTAAGGAAAAATCCTTATTGGAAAGTCCCCTCTTTCCTGGGAATGGTCTGGTTGTCATAAATATGATTCTGTAATATTATTTGTGAATAATTAATTATTGATTCATATGATAAGGAAATATTTATTTTATGTGGATATAAATATTAGATATATTTATTGTGGTTAAAAATGAAAGAGTTAATGTTGAGGTGTTTTATCAGTATTTTTAACGGAATGGAGGTATTTAAAATCAAATCAGGGTTTTTGAGAAATATTGCGGGGATTATAATTTTTAATCCGACCGTTGGATCGTGGAAATTTTTGGATATGTTATTCATATATAAGTTGAGTATATGTCCACAAATTTTGAACCGTTAAAAATAAACGTATGATTTGTTATGAATTTTACGAGATGACTGGTTCAGAAATTGTTGAAGTTTCAGAATTTATCATTTTGGTAAAAAATTCTATAATTGGTGGGCCCCACTCTTGGTTAGTGAAGAAATGTGCTGAGATTTTTATTCAAATACGGTGGGTGGGAATAGTAGCAGGTAAAGTCATCAGGTTGCAGGTTAAGTCTGCTTCGGCGTGCTAACATTTTCCTATAAATAGAGGGCTAAGTTAAAATTGAAAATCACACCAGAAACATAAGCTTTCTCTCTTTCTCTCTCTATATTATGAAGCATATTTTGTGAGTATTTAGATATTTTGAGAGTTGCTATTCAGTGCAAGTTTTCTTCGGCTTTGCATTCCAGTCAGAAATATTGTATTTTTGAGGTAATGGATAGTAATGGATTTTAAGGGTTATTATGTTTTTCAGTTCGTACTTTTTCTGACCTTCAAAAATTCTAGAAAAATTAGAAATGATATTTTGATGAGTTTTCTTGATTGTGTCCAAAAATGGTGATTTTTGGATGTATATATTAAGAGTTATGAATTTTACGAGAAAAGACTATTTTAAAAGTAACCGCTTATAACTCCTTGTGGTTAACTCCAAAATTGATGAAATTTTTATTGGGAGTACATGTATATGATAGAAGTATACTCTGTGAATTTCAGAATTTTTAGATAAAAGTACAATTTTTGATAAATGTCTAAATATTCGGCTGTTTTAGCCATATGAAAAATAGTAAATGACTTTTAAAAATTTTGAGAAAAATATATGTTCACTATGGGACTATATTATGCTAAATCTCAGAAAAAAAATATTTTTAGAACTGATTTGGTATTTTTCATGAAAATAGTCTAGTTATGAGTAAATGAATTAAATATATTTTGTGAAGTAAGAAAATTAGAAAATAGGATTTTATGGCTTGAGAATCCTATATGAGGTATATGCAGATTTTTGATGAGGGTTTTTGGTTATTGGTTATGAAATCTTATGAGTTTGGCATTATAGGATGATTAAATACATTATTTAATAAAGTATAAACAATTAAAATAAATTGTTTATAAGCTTAAGAAATATTATTCTTTCAATATCATTATACTGAAATATTGGTATGGATTTTATTGTATAATTTTTATCTCTTTGAGTCGGGATTACTATTCGCGTATACGGCATTATTTATGTATATGGCACTATTTACGTATATGACATTATTTACGTATACGGTACCATGTACGAATACGGAGTACTATTTACGAGTTACTATTCATGAGTTACTATTCATGAATTACTATTCATAAGTTACTATTCACGCATTACTATTCATGACAAAAATTAGTTTCTTTTTCTGACCAAATTATCGTTGATTTATGATTGTTGCTCTTGAAAATAAATGCAGTTGTTGATCATATTATTTTTATTATCATATATAACATTTTTATAACTCTGATGTTGAATTTCTCTTTCACTTAAGTGTTAAGATGGGTAAATTATTGGTATGATCGTGACTGAGGAATATCTTTGGCCTGTAGTGCAAAGATGAATTGTTAACTGGTATGATCATAACCATTGAATTTATAATTGAATATCTTTAGCTTAAGTGTAAAGATGAATTGATTAACATGGTTATAATTATTATTTATATAAATTCTGAAATGATTATATATTTCTTTGAGATATGATTATATTTGGCCTGTAGTGCAAATATGAACTGTTGAGAAATATCTTTGGCATGTAGTGCAAAGATGAATTATTGATGAATATCTTTGGCTCGTAGTGCAAAGATGACCTGTTGTTGAATATCTTTGGCCTGTAGTGAAAAGATGAATTATTGATGAATATTTTTGGCCTGTAGTGCAAAGATGAATTATTGTTGAATATCTTTGGCCCGTAGTGCAAAGATGGTTTGTTGATGAATATCTTTGGCCGTAGTGCGAAGATGGATTTATTAGCATGATTATGAACAGGAACTGTGATTTGGTATAACCATGATCTTTGATGTTTCAGGTAAAGACAGGTGATGAAAATATTCTTCGTCCTGGGTGCGAAGAAAAATTTAGAATCACAATTATGATTATAAGTTATTCATATGATTGTGAAAAGGAACTGTTGAGTGATGTTACAAGGATAAAACATTGTTGGTGGATTTTTAACATGGAGAAGATAATAGACTTTATAGTCTATTTGACTCTTCTAATGGATTGCTCATTCCGCTGCAACTATGGTTGAAATTTTTATCATCTACCATATGTTCTAAATCTCTGATTTATTACTGATGAAGACTATTGATAATTTATTTATCTTTAGTCATGATATTCTTTACTGGGCTAGTTGTGCTCACCCTTTTGTTTCACAATTCCTTTCAAGTAATAAGAGTGTAGCTGGGTCGAGCGGGGGTAACAAGGGAATAGAACGGTGGTCATCATTTATTAGTTATATTTGGTGAAGAAAATAGGGTGAGGTGAACCCAACGTTAGAAGGGTGTTTTGTCACTATCATACAAGATGTCTAATGACATACAACCTCGTGTCATTATAAGATAGGGTTGTGCTCATCCACTTGCTGAGTATCTTTACGAGCACTACCTATATAATCTTGGTGTTTGTTTGAAGTATAATTTTTAATTAGAGACAGTGTAGATAATGATATGTCAAGAGAAGGCTCACCATTGGGAAGAATATGATAGTAAACTTCTCGCTTTTCTTTGGGGTCTATTGGGTCAACCAAGGATAATTCTGTGGCCATATGATATCTATCATAACCTAGATGCATGGCCTCCCATGTACGAAGGTTTCTTTGAGCACTTCCCAATGATTCTAATTTCTAAAACAGTTTTTGACTATACCTTTATGTAAAGTGCCATTGTGAGGTGATGTCCACGGTTGAAACATGAGTCACATTTGGTATATATTTGTATCCAAACTCACAGCATATGTGTTGTTGTATTTTGCACGACAATTATTGTAATAAAGTTGTAGTTATTTTCTGTACCATGTATTTGGCGACTCAGAATAGGTTGGATGGAATGGACCAATTCTGGGGTCGTTACAATTGGGTCAGTAGTTTGAGGCCTTATTTTGATGGATTTGATTCGATTAGGACTTGGGATTTGACCCGAGATTTATTTCGGATTCAGGATTTGACCCGAGTTGTTTCATAGCGGCACAGCACGATGGTGGTGGTGGAGTGATCTTGACGCTAGGTTGGTGGTGGTCGTTAGAGTGAGTGGGAGGCAAGGCTGGAATGGTGGTGGTGGAGTAATAAGAGATATGAGATTATAGTCGGAGAGAGGAAAGAGTCAGACTGAGATAAAGAGAGAGTATGTGTGTTTGTGAGAAAATAGCGCAGTGGCGGCTGGGAAGGGGATGATAAGTTTAGGTTTTAAAGCTTATTTTTGACGGACTATTCGTCAAAATTTGGTTATCCTCGATGGAATTTTCGTCGACATTATAATTAAGTCATTCCGTCGATAAAAAGGTTGGCGTTGGCGGGAATATTGGCGCTAAAAAATGTATCCAATCTCCAACGAAAATACGTCAAGATTATTTTATTGCTAATGGAATTATCTTCAACAGAAAATTCCCTTGGAAATAACTTTATATCGACGGAATATACTCCATCAGAATTAATTCCGTCGGAATTAATCATTTTTCTTGTAATGGCTCTGGGCTACGAACAACTCTCCCTCTCCTTCAGCACCAAAATACAAACCCACTTCCCAAATCTTTTATACCTAACCCTAACTTCCACCGGATCATCTAACACGTCACCCTCTTTGTCAACGATACCCAAATCACCCGGCCTAATCTCTTCTAAAACGACCTCCTCATCTTCCACAACCATCAAGGTTTTCTCTCTCATCTCTATACAGGTCGACGACTAAGGCGTCTGCACTCTCGCCATGAGAGAGAAGTACAAAGAGCTCGTCGAGCTTCACGGCGCCACTGTATTTGTGCTCAATAACGAATCGATCTTCGCCACCGGAACACACAAGTACGTACAAGATTTGAGGTTTCACATACATTGTTCCCAACAGGCGGTTGACGACCGTCCATTTGGTGGGCTTTCCTGTGACACCCCCAAAATAGGTCCAATCCACCCAACCCATTCTGAGTCGCCAAATACATGGTACAGAAACCAAATACAAACTACAAATTCTAATTTTTAAACTGTCGTACAGAATACGACCACAGTTAAACTGTGAGTTTTAATATAAATATATGTAACTCTCATGGTGCCTCGACCACAGTACCTTACAATGGTACCTTACATAAAGGTTCAGTCAATAATTGTTTTAAAAATTTTAATCTTTGGAAAATGCTCAAGGAACCCTTCGTACATAGGAGGTCATGCATCTTAGTTATAATAGATATCATATGACTTGAAAATTATCCTTGGTTAACCCAATAGACCCCAAAGAAAAATGAGAAGATTACTATTATGTTCTTTCCAATGGTGAGTCTTCTCTTGCCATATAATTATCTCCATTGTCTCCAATTGAGAATTATATTTCAACCAAACTCCAAGATTATATAGGTAATGCTCATAGATATAATTAACAAGTAGATGTGCACAATACTGTCTTATGATAACACGAAGTCGTATGTCATTAGACATCTTGTATGATAGTGGCAAAACACCCTTCCAAAGTTAGGTTCACCTCACCCTATTTGGTTCACCAAATTCAACGGTTAAATGACGCATTAAATACGACACACTTATCTAAAATTCTCAATAAAATTATTGTCATACTATTTTAGAGAAAACCTCAACAGCTATAGACCACCGTTCTATTCTCCTGTTACCCCCGCTCAACCCAGTTACACTCTTATTACCTGAAAGGAATTGTGAAGCAAAAGGGTGAGCACAACTAGCCCAGTAAATAATATCATGACTAAATATAATTAAATTATCAATAGCCTTCGTCAATAATAAATCAGAGATTTAGAACATATGGTAGATGATAAAACTTTTCAACCATAGTTGCAGCGGAACGAACAATCTATTAGAAGAGTCAAATAGACCATAAAGTCTATTATCTTCTCCATGTTAAAAGTCCACCAACAATGTTTTATCCCTGTAACATCAATCAACAGTTCTTGTCCACAATCTTGTGAATAACTCATAATCATAATTGTGATTCTAAATTTCTCTTCGCACCCAGGATGAAGATAATTTTTATCACCTGTCTTTACCTGAAACATAAAAGATCATGGTTATACCAAATCACAGTTCCTATTCATAATCATACTAATAAATTCATCTTTGCACTGCGGATCAAAGATATTCATCAACAGTTCATCTTTGCACTACAGGCCAAAGATATTCAACAACATGTCATCTTTGCACTACGGGCCAAATATATTCATCAACGGGTCATCTTTTCACTACAGGCCAAAGATATTCAACAACAAGTCATTTTTGCACTACAGGCCAAAAATATTAATATCTCAAAGAAATATATAATCATTTCAGAATTTATATAAACAATAATTATAATCATATTGATCAATTCACCTTTACACCTAAGCTAAAAATATTCAATTATAAATTCAATGGTCATGATCATACCAGTCAATAATTCATCTTTGCACTACTGGCCAAAAAGAACACATAGTCACGATTATACCAATAATCTACTCATTTTTACACTCAATTCAAAGAGAAATTTCATCACCAGAATTATAAAAATATTATATATGATAATAAAAATAATATGATCAAAATATGGATTTAATTTCAAAAGTAAGATTCATAAATTAATGATAATTTGGTCAGAAAAATAAACCAATTTTTTCGTGAGTGCATAGTACCCCATATTCGTAAATAGTACCGTATACGTAAATAGTGTCGTATACGTAAATAGTGACATATATATGAATAGAGCCGTATATGTGAATAGTGTCGTATACGTGAATGGTGCCCTATACGTGAATAGTAACCCCGACATGAAAAAGATAAAGTTTCACAATAAAATTCATATCAATATTTTGGTATAATGATATTAAAAGAAATAACATTATTTACTTAAAAAAATAGCATCCCTTACCCCAAAAGAATAGTACTTCTGACTGGAATATCGGATATAATACTGAAGAAAACTTGCACTGTATAGCAACACTCAAGATATCTAAATACTCACAAAAATACGCTCAATATTATAGAGAGAGAAACTTCTGATTCTGGTGCGATTTTCAATTCTAACATAAGCACCCTATTTATAGGAAAATACTTAGAATACCAAAGCAGAAAATTTAATAAAATATTATTAAAAAAAAAAAATTTCTTACGCACACCACATCACAATCTCAACACTCCACAAGTGGGGCCCACCAAATTCAGCAAAATCAAGAGGTAAAAAGGACAAGTGGGTCCTACCCCTTAGTTTTAATTTAAATAATATTCAAAAACTTTAATAATTCATAATAAATAGTCCTTTTATTAGAAAATTATAAATTTTATGTTCATTCCATAAGAAATTTAATTCTCTACAACTTTGTAGAAGAAAGTCTTTCTAAATTCCGAACGAAAAATGACCGAAATTTACACACGGACGAACTTGCAGACTATAATCAAATTTCAGTCACAAATGGGGCCCACCAACATATTTAACATGTTTTTTGTAACAATAATACTTCGGACCCAATTTGTTCTCTTCCTCCTCATTTATTCATATATCGTGATTCATTGTAAAAATATCACCGTTATTATATTATTATATTATTACATCATACACTTATAATGTAATATTACAATAATATATTTGAATGAATAATTTTATCAGAAAAAATAAAATATCAATTTTCAATAATTGTCACTTTTTAAAAAATTCCTCCATTTATATCCACATTAAATAAATATTTCCTTATCATATAAATCAACAATTAATTATTCACAAATAATATTACAGAACTACAATATTCAGATCATTTCTAGAAAAGAAAGGGCTTTCTGATAAGGATTTTTACTAACTGGCGCGCAATTAAATAATCTAACTCCTTTCCTCGATAGAATTTTTTAGACATTGTCAATAATGTTATCTAATAATATTATTTAAATAATATAAATTATTGATTTGATAATGTAAAATACTATGCAGTAACAATTATTGAAACACCAATAATATAAAATAATGTGCAATACCGTGTGCTACTGTGCAACTACGCGTATTACTTTACTTTAACCATCAGGTATTCCAACAGTGTTAACGGTAACAACTACGCCGTTATTTATAAAAAAACTCGTACTTGTCGTTTTCTTCATCCTACAGTTTTCCGTTATGGGACTCACAAATGGATGCGCCGTCGTACGAATATTACCCGACAACAAGAATATTCCACGACCAAATGAATATTCCCCGACAACAATGAATATTTTATAACAACTTGCTTATTTTGAAAATTTTACATATATCACTCTTAACTTTAAACTTTTATCAATTTAACTATTTACTAAATAGAAAAATTGAATATTTTTATTTCATAAAATTCGGGATCTTACATTTATGGGGGAGATGATGTTTTTGAAGATGAAACTGGGTGAGAAACTGATGGTGACCACCGTCGGCGGTGGAGGTTTATCACACCCTATGAGGATTAATTACGTGAAGGTGAGAATGGTAATGGTAGAGGGAGAAGAAGAAAACAGCTGAATGAGATTGATGAAATTTATGTTTGTTATTTATTTATTTTTTATTTTTGCTAAGTTAAATTGGTCATGTCATTAGTTATTTCTTTTATCTTTTCTTTTAATACCACGCGTGAATCAAGTTAATGGTCGTTAAATATATTTTTTAACAGAATTGTCCAATTTAAAATTTTTAATTAGTTTAATAGGATAATTTAAAAAATTAAATGTTCAGTGGTGTAATAAGTAAAAGTTGCCAACTATAATGGAAAAATTCTTAATTTTGCCGTTTGTAAATTTATTTCTTTTTTTTTAGTGGGGTTTGATTGATTCTTGAAATTGTAATAGTGATGATATAATTAATTATGAAATTATATTGTATTCTCAAAAAAGTGAGACTTGAAAAAAATTGATAAACTTAGCATCTTTGATAACAGGCTAGGCAAACAAAAATATTCCCACCTACAAAAAGAGTAGTAATTTGTAAAATGTGCAAGTATTAAGGAAATTTTTTTTTTGTATTTATCTCTAAAAATATAAGTTGGTAGTTAAATATATAATAATGACAATATAATGAAATTATAATGATAAATTTAAAAATATTATGTCATTTATGTGTAAGAAGGTTTGTTAGTACTATTTCTGTAGAACAATTTTTTATATGAATAGGACTTTTTATGAAAAAAAAAAAAAAGAAGAAGAATATAACACTAAAAAGAAAAAAAAAAAATTTGAGGCAATTTTTTTTTGCCAAACCAGTTCAGGTGTCACCATCCCCTCTTATATATATAGTTATGTGAAATAATGAAAAGATGTTTCAGTACGTCTAGCATTAGTAGTACTTAAAAATCAAACAACAAAAGAGGAATTTATATGGCACAAATTATTTTACAAGTAAAAAGAAAAATAGAGGATCTGTAAATTAAAATATTCTCCTTTTTTTTAAGAAATTTTTTTCTATACTCCTTGACGCTTCATTTTAAAATAAAAATAAAAAATGAGAGCCTTTTCAACCTATTGTTTTTTTTTTAATTTATACGCAACCATGCCATCTTGTTATTGATTTAATTTATTTATTTTTGGTTGGTGGTAATAATATCTTATTGATTTAGCTCACCTTTTACCCCTTTTAACCTATTTCTCTAATTGGAGCTCTTTCCCTCTTGATATATATATATATATATAGCTCAATTTTCTCCAGCAAACTGGAGGGAACGAACTAAGAACAAATCGGCTATAGCGACGGTTTTTTCCGTCTCTATAGCATAGAATAGAAAATCGGCTTTCTATGCTATAGGGACGGAAAAAACCGTCGCTATAGCCGGTTCGTTCTTAGTTCGCTCCATCCAGTTCGCTGGAGAAGCGGAATGTATAATAAATAGGGAAAGTTTTATAAAAATAAAGATGATTACAAAATAAAATAATTCTACAATTACGATAAAATGATTATATAAAAAGTAACTCTAAATTAAAAGATTGTACCATGCATTTCATAAACAACTCCCTTTTTCTAAATGTTTCTTTGAAGTAATTACCTTTATTTTGGGACCAAGAAAAAACACTATTCTTTAATTATGTCCACACAACAAGAGTCTAGCATATTTTAACTTTTTGAAATCACTTTAGGAAGTTTTAAATTTTAAAATTGGCGTGAATTTATTAAATTTTAGTTAATACAATTCAAAGCAGTATACACTATTAATTTTAAATTAAGTAGTTGACACAATTTGAAAATAATGTTATTTTAAAAAATTGTAATTTTCAAAATTTATATGAATCACAATAATTTTAAATTTTATGATTTCGCAAGATAATTACAAAGAGTCAAAATGAGACGTTTTGGTAGAACAAAGCTAGCATCATTTTACGTACGTATATTACTTTCATGTCATTTATATTTAAAGTGTGAGGTTTACTTAATATTGTTTTTGAGAAATTGTTGAGAATACTTGAGATTGATTATGTGATTTATTTCAAGAGTCGGGACATTAAAAAATTTAGACCTCAAAAAGTAAAATTGATCAAGATATTTATTATTATGCACACGAGGATGAACCTTGTGTTGTTCTGCATAAATGGCACTTGGACATGCATGCATGCATGCTGATAAACGAAAAGCTCCGTGAACAATGAGGTCATATATATATATATATATATATATATATATATATATATATATATATATATATATATATATACACACACACACACACACGTACGAGTCTTGGATAAGTAAAATGGTCACGTAAATGGATTCAAATCATTCAAATTCGTTACCATTTTATTTTCATTAATTACTTAATTACCCTATATAGTACATGAATGAAGAACTATGATTTCAAAATAGCCATCCTCCACCTAACTTAATTTTATCACTTTTACTCCTAAATGTAAATAGCTTAATTAATCAATAAACCATCTCCATTACAAAATCACACGCACTATCAATATATATGTATATATATATGGGATAGTAGGTTTTCATTTCAAACTACAGAATTAAGATCTAGAGAGGCTTGGCTTAAGTTCATTGCATATATTTTTTCATTCTCTCGTTTCAAATTTTTAAGGATTAATTAATGGCTAATAATAATATTGATATTAGCCGTATCGCGGAAGAATTGAAACCATTTTTGTTAATGGTGTTTTGTCAAGTTGTAGCGGGAGGTGTAAATATTTTCTATAAACTTGCAACTGTTGATGGTATGCATGTCAAAATTTTGATCGTCTATCGATTATTGTTTGCCACAGCTTTCACAGTTCCTCTTGCCCTAGTCTTCGAAAGGTTATATATATTAATTTGTACTAATATATGCTTGATTCTTTAATGTTCACTATATACATATATATATATATATATATATATATGAATGATCATAGTCATTGTTATTTGTTAATTAGCTGATGTCTAATATGTAAGAATTACACTAGCCTTCTGAGGTATTGTATGTCAGAAGAATGAATAAAAATCGTCTAACATATTATACGTCGGATGTTGGCTGTCAATCAACTGTAATTATATATATATATATATATATATATATATATATATATATATATATATATATATATATATCATGCAAGCCTCATTTTTAAGTTATAATTTGATTTTATAGGAAAAATAGACCGAGAATTACATGGATGGTAGCGGTGCAAGGGTTTTTTTCTGGATTATTTGGGTAAGAAATTAAAGTTAAGTGATTCATTTTTATGTACAATTAATTTAATATATCTTAGCTAGCTAGCTAGCTAGGTAGGTAGGTGATATATGTATCAACTGAGAATTTCTTTTTCTTAATTTTTTCAGAGGCGCACTAGGAAACAATTTAAATGCAGAAGGCGTGGTGTTTACGTCTGCCACATTTGCATCTTCCATATCTAACCTCACGCCAGCCATAACTTTGATCTTGGCCATCATTTTTAGGTTACTTTTATCATAAATCATCCATCAAAATTGAACCTTACCTACCTAAAATTGTAATTAAATGAAATTAGTTGTACGTACTTTAGATTGGAGAGAGTGGGAATTCAAACGTTGGCTGGAAAAGCTAAGGTGGTTGGCACTGTATTGGGAATTACTGGGGCAATGGTTCTCACACTTTACAAAGGGTTGACGATCAACATATGGTCCACCCACACAAATGTGCTACACCATCATGACGTGGCAACATCACAGCGTTCTTTGTGGGGCCCATTCATGTGTATAGGCAGTTCTCTCTGTTTCGCAATATGGTTGATTATTCAGGTGGGGTATTATTAATTTTGATGTCCTAAATTAATGAGTAATCTGATTTTGACTCTCTCTATATGTGGAAAATATAGACTAAAATGAACGCGAGGTACCCTTTGTATACAAGCATTGCCCTGGTGAATACGTGGGGAGCCATCCAGGCCGGCGTCTATGCGATGTGTACAGAGAAGAATTGGTCCGCCTGGAAGCTCGGGTGGGACATTAGACTTGTCTCGACTGCATATTGCGTAAGTAAGCTACATTACATATGCAATTAACTTACTTGTTTTTATAAATAAAATCAAATGGCAGTCAGTGTGTGTGTGTGTGTCTGGAATATTATTTACTAATTATTATTTGGTTACAGGGGACTGTGGGTTCTGTATTTATAGCTGCAACAATGAGCTGGTGCTCACAGATCAAAGGTCCATTATACGCTACGTCTTTTTCTCCCTTGGGCCTCATAGTTGTTGCGTTTGTTGGATCGCTCTTTCTTGACGAGAAGCTGCATTTGGGAAGGTAAGATGCTTTGCTTTTTGTCTCCTCCTCCTCCTCCTCCTCAAATAATATAATAGATCTCTCTTTATATTTTTCATGACAGTGTTATAGGATCCGTACTGATCATAGGCGGTTTATACACTGTCTTGTGGGGAAAGCGTGAGGAGCTGAAAACGATGACTAAATCCGCGGCTATTCCGGTAAGGTCAGGCGGAGGAGAAATGAGTGAAACATCATCGGTTTGAAATGGAGGAGATCAGGCCAAATGCATTGCTGCTATTGTCAACTGTGTTGGGAAATCAGCATCTGCCTGCTGCACCAAAAATACTAGTGATATCTTAAATGCTAGTATATAGCAGCTCCTTACATTGTGGTTTAACTTTAGTATAAACAACTTCTGGAGTTTGTTTATCAATCTTTTTGGAAGGAAGATTAAACATTTAGGATATAATTTTAAGCAGTCTAAACAAAAAATCCATCATTTTAACCTTGCTGCTACCTCTTTAAACGGAAACAAGTTCATTTCAACAAGTTTTATTTTGATGTGAAGCTCAGAAATGCTAGTACAACAAGAGAAAAGTAATGACATACCATAGTAAATCAGCATAGACGATGAGACGACAATTGTAAACTGCAATGCACCATATAATTGAGTTCTCAACTTTCCTCGTACGCAAACAAATAATGGTTTCCCTTCTACTAATTTGTTCAAAAAATAGGCAAAGACGACAATGCAGTTTCATTCACTTGGCATTCATGTTTTGCCCATTACTAATAAATCAATTCCTTCCAAAATGAACCAACATGTTGTACTGAGAAAACACAAAATGGCACTAGAAACTCGAAAAATATAAAACTGTATAATTTAACTACCAAAAATATATGTTTAAAAGATGAGCTGAATAAAACTGGAAAACTAATAAACTCAGACAACTCGAAACGACAACAAACGAAGAATAGAAACAAGTTTTTTCATAGTAACACACTGCGATTTCAGTTCACACCTCCTGTAAAGAACTATCCAAGAAAAGGTAAAAAATAAATAAATAAACTTCTTCCTTAGGGATATTAACTTCAAAGCCTTATGTATTATGGTTTGACATTCTCAGCAAACACTTCACTTCTCTATTGTCTTCTCCTCAGGAGCCTTTTGGGCTTCAGTGACTGGTTTTTCTGCTTCAATTTTAGGTTCTGGGGTCTCTAAAGATTGTTTATCTTCTGATAATTCAGCTGTTTTTTCCAACTCTGTAACTTGCTTATTTTCAACGGCTATCTTCTCAGGTGATTCAGGCTTTTGGGTTTCTACTGCTCCAACATGTTCTTCAATTTTCTTCTCAACTGCCTCGGGTTTTTGGATCTCGGTAGCTGGTGCTACTTCAATTTCTTTTTCTGCTTCAACCTTAACAGGAGCATCAATCACTGGTGCTGATGTTCTCTCTACCAAAGTTTCAGTTTTGTCAGTAGTTGGTGCTACGTCAATTGCTTTTACTGCTTCCACCTCGACAGGTACATCAACAATTGGCGGTATGGGTACTTTTTCTATCAAAGTTTCAGTATTATCAGTAGCAGCTGCTACTTCAATTACTTTTTCTAATTCCACCTCAACAGGAACATCAACAATCGGTACCATTGATGTTTTTTCTACCAAAGTTTCAGTCTTATCAGTAACTGGTGCTACTTCAATTGCTTTTTCTGCCTCGACCTTGACTGGAGCTTCAAAAATTGGTGGCGTGGATGCTTTTTCTACCAAAGTTTCAGTCTTATCAGTAGCTGGTGCAACATGAATTGCTTTTTCTGCTTCCACCTCAACAGGAGCATCAACAATCGGTGGCGTGGATGTTTTTTCTACCAAAGTTTCAGTTTTCTCAACTTCAGGAGTCTTGGTTTCAGGTACATCAGCATCACGCGCCTCTTCTTTCACTGGCTCTGGCGTCTTGTCAATTTTAGTTGAGTCCTTCCCTTCTTCACTCTGCTACAGAATCAATCGATTAATACATGGATAGACATAATACTGGAACAGAATGGTCAAACAATTGATTTTTTTGCAAAGCCTACCTTGGGTCTAGCAAATATTAAAAAGAGTCGCTTGCGTCTAGTAACTAATAATCCGCTAATCCCGAATATCATACAAGGACTCAGGTAAAGTGATTACTATCTTCGTGTTATAAGCGCAACAAACTAAAAATGTAAATATTAAGGAGATAGCTTATTCTCTTGAGAAATGAGACACTCACTTGTATAGTTATACTTTCGAAAGTTATTTTACTCATTTATTTTAAAACAAAGTAAAAAATATTTTGCTCTAATATTTTGGAACAGGGGAGTACATGTTTAGAATTTATAATACCCTGTATATAGCAAAAATTCAAAGACATGTATACAAAAGGTCCTGTTGACCAAATAAGTAGATTGGGGTATAAGATGACACAAAAGACTAAGCACAGTTGAGGTAGTTTGTTTTGTAGACCTAACTAAATCATCAACATGAGCATTCAGCAGAGCTTAACAATTAAGCCAGGAGGTCTTGATGCTATTTGACAGTGGTTACTTTCCATATACTATGTATCTGATATAATTTCAGGCTAAGCGGTTATGAACCTAAATAAATACAGATTCAAAGGTTAAAAAAAATGGCATTCTCTCTTAAATATTATATTTTTAGGCATTTCTTGTTAAATGTGTGACTACTTTTCCTGCATTGTTAAATGTCTTTCTACATAACCTATTACCTATATTTAAACATATTTTCACAGCATTGAAAAGCATGATAATACCCCAAAAAAAATTGCCCCAAATACCTCATTATCATAGAAAAAGGAGTATTTGGTGGCTCAGTGCTGGATTAAAAATTAATACCAGGGCACTCATTTAACCTTAATTATTAGAAAGAGGAGAGGTGTGCAAATATTACCAAACAATATCACCTACCACACTCCCACTTAGATATTACAAAAATTAATAGTTGAATTCCTGAACAAATAACCCTTGTTCTCATCCTCGTATAAAGTGTTGACGCATTTTGAATACTCCATGTAACAAAGCCTCAAAGGGATATAAATACAGAGGAAGCAATAAAAGGCAGTCCTATAACAATACTACCTGTCACAATTCACAACAGCTAGAAACAACCAACAAATAACAGTAGGGGCAAAAACAAGAGGAAAATACAAGTGGCTGGTCCCCAAATATGAGTTGTCTTTTTGTCATGAGATAAAGATCCAACATTGTTTTAAAGGTGACTGCCCAGGAATCTCCAATAACAAAAGATTCTAACCAGAACAATTACCTTATCAATAGCTCAAAGATACAATTAACATTGGAGAAGTTTGAACAAAGAGTCATAAGAATCTTAGGATAGATCTGAGATGCCAACAGGACATTGGACAAAAAATATGAGATGGACCAGCTTGCATTAAACTGGATATACATAGTTTAAGAGGGTGTTTGCATTAAAATTATGCTCATCGGTTTTGAATACTGCTTCTGCTTATAAGCAGTTTTAAAAAATAATTTCTGTTTGGTAATGAAAAGCAGTAAAGCACTAATAACAATTAAAAAGCATAAAGTGTTTGGTATTGATGAAATTGCCTATCACATATTTTCAGGGAAATGGCCAAAAAGAATATATAGTATATGTATAAATAAGTGATAGAGTAATAATATAGTAATATACTTGGTCAAACCTGCTTATTGCATTTCTGCTTATAAGAAACACCAAATTGATGCTTGTGCTTATCTTCATCTAAAGTGCTTATAAGCAGTTTCAAAAAGCAGTTCACCAAACCCTTTACTTTCTTGAACTGCTTACAAGCATGTTGACTGCTAATAATTAATAAGCAATCCCAAACACCCTCAAATCAAAAACTATATAAGATCAAACAGGGTTCCAATGTAACTTTCTAGACTTACAATTTTATTGAATTGGAAAAACAGAATCTGAATATTAGGGCAATAGTATATTTGGTTATGTGCTGGCTAGCATACATAACAAGCGGCAAGGATAATATTGATGTGTCTTGCTTTCAATTACAGTGTCTTTCTATATCTAGATATTAAAATGTTGAGATCTCAATTATAAGCTATGGCATATTGGAAGTATATTCAAAATATAAACCAACAATGAGAAGGCCTGCTTCGTAAATATATCTGAAAATGACCTTTTCTAATATAAATAAAAAAAATTAAAATACCATTCAGTTCCATGAACTCTGTTTATTTTTTCCTTTAACCATATCTCCTTGTGCATTCAAACCTCTTACCACTAAAAGCACACGGTCCAAAGCACTACGCATTTGTATGCAAGAAAAAAGTGAAAAGGAAAAAGAAAAAGAAAAAGAAAAAGAAAAAGAAATTTATTTCCTTTCATCTAGTGTGTGTTTGATTCTCAAGAAAACAGCTTTTTCCACCAATAACTACTTCCCTACATCAACTATAGGCCGAATTTTGGAAAAGTCGGAAAGTTTAAAAGTTGGTACTTTTATCATGTCAACCAAATACACAAGGGAAAGTAAGTTTCCTAAGTTCATCCTTCCCATTTTAATTCAATTTCATACAATTTTCCCCTTCTAATTCAGTACAAAATACTACCAAATCTTTAAAAACCAAAATACTAACAAACATGTTTAGAATAGTTCAACAAAAATCAAAGAACAAAAAACCCCAATAATCCATAATTATTCACTAATTAATCAAAAAATCTTAAGAAATTACTACTAATACATAACCCTTCCAACACAAAAGCCCATATAAATCATTTTACCTCCTTCTCCTTGAATAAATTACTAAGAGATCGGAGCTTTTCACCATCAACAGCCAAAACCTCCTTGGTCTCGATAACAGTGTCAGCATTCTCCTCCGGCGCCAGTGCCGGAGCCTTCTCTGTATCCGCCTTCAAGACCTTTGGTTTGGTCGCACAGCCGCCCATTCTCTCTCTAAATTTGACGTATATGTCTGAGTTTATCTCTCTACGTATGGAAGTTAGTGAGAGAAACAAGGGTTTTGGGAGGCGGAAAGTGGCGAGTGATGAGAGAGAAAGCGAAGAGGTGACGGGTAAATTTATAGGGCGCGAATTCAGCGCTTCATTGTTCCGAGTTCCGACATTCGCGCAGTGTCATTAATTGACACAAAATATATATATATATATATATATATATATATATATATATATTTAAAAATTAATTTACGATATTTTATAATTTAAAATTGACATAAATTTTTTTAATTTTAAACAATAAAATAATAAAATTAAAATTATATAAAAAATATTATTCATTATAATATTTATTTATTTTATTATTTTTAATAACTTATTTCAATTTTAAATTTAAAAATATTTTAAATTAATTTTTAAAAATCATTAATAATCTTATAATTTAAAAGATAGTATATTTTAATTTATTTATTTAGTGGCAAACTTGAGCCGACATACTGTAACTTTCAGTATTGCTATAGCGACAAATATTCTTACAAAATAATGTGGCAAAATATAATTAATTAATAATGCATCATATATTAGTGAGTCTAGTGATAATAATAAACTACATCATTTTTTATTAATTTTTTATAACTATTATTTTGTAACTAAAACATTATTGTTGTAACTTTTTTAATTCAATTTTTTTATTTCTCCTTTCAGATTTTTTTTTTCTTATAGAAAAAGAAAGTACTACTAATAATTGCTAATGAAAAAAAATAGTTGTAACAATCTCGATCAAATTTTAACTCCCAAATAAATTTTAGATCAAATATTAAGTTTGAATCAAATCAAATTGGCTCTTCTACGCGGACATGAGTGTATTTGAATTTTACCTATTTATATTTTGATCCTCATTTATGAATGTATTTGAATTTCACCTATTTGTAGTTTTACTCCTCCATTGGGGGTCAAAATATAAATAGATAAAATTTAAATATAACCATGTCCAATTTTTATTTTCACATAAAGTTTTTGGAACCACCACATGTTCATCCAAAAAATTATGATTGAATGTACGACCTCCCCACATCTGAACTTCTTTCAATTGTAGAATATTACCACCAGTCTGTCTTCATCTTTAGCAACCCGGTCAAATGACATGACCCTACCTTTTAAGAATCGACTCTAATATCATATGTAACAACCAACATCAAATCCCCGAGTACAAAACAAATATAAGGTCAAATCTCAAGTCCGGATTGAATTGAATCAAATCCATTCATGTTCCCATCTTCGACAACCCAATCGAATGACCCAACCCTAACTTTCAAGAGTCGACTATAAAATACTATATGTAACAAATCGGGTCAAATCTCACGTCCGAATTGAATTAAATTCATCCAAATAAAGTCTTAAACCACTAGCTTAATAATATCTTCTCAGAGTCATCTTTGCCCACCACAGACTCACTCAAAAAAATATGACTGAAAGTATTAATATTAATACCTTAATTTCTTATATATAGAAAAAAAAATCATACATTTTGATGTGAGACTAAAGTAACAGTCCTACTAATAATTGATTATGAAATTAATAGAACGGTCCCAGCTTTTGTAAAGGAGAATCCTATTTTTTGTTTATGTTTATATTTTTATTTTTAACATTGAGATTTATAGTTAATTATTATTTTTGAATTATTATGTCTTTGAATGTCAATTACAAATCTTTATATTTGTTAATTTTCAACAAAAATAAAAAAGATTACCATTTTTAGAAATTGATTGTTATTGCATATTGAAAAATTAAGTGTGAAAGAAAACTATGATCTTTGAACGCTTAAAGAAATACTAAAATTTAAATTTGATGGTAAGAAAAAATGAAAAAGATATAATTAAGGACCAACACAATAAAAAAAATATAATGATAAATGTCATGGAAGTGTTATTTTTTTCTTGTTTTTTTCCCATCTCTCTTTTCTTTCTTTTTTCCTTTTGTTTAAACCCCAAATTATTAACAAGGTGTTCGAAGTTTAATTTTACAACAATTTATTTAAAATCTTGTATAAAATTAGTTCTTATAAAAAGACTAGAATTTGAACTTGAATTCAAAACTCTCTTGTAATTTAAATATAATTCAATCCAAATTGGATAATGAATGTCTGAGCCGAATTTGAGTAGAATTTTTCAAATACAATTCGAATTCGAATATAAATTTAACGTTTCGTGTCGAATTCAATTTAATAAAACTCGTTTTAAATAGAAGTATTTAATTACGAGTAGAGAATATTAAATTAAAAAACATAGACGGGTTTGGCGGAGGTTATTAAGGAGAAGTATTATATTAGTGACTAATTAATTAATTATTTGTGATATAATTACAGCACAATAGAAGGACAGTAGAGTTCCAGCGCGAATGAGTTGCCCCTGCCATATTTATTGGCTCTACGTCTAAGAGAATGGGGTCCATTGATCCCTCAAATTAAGAACTAGATTTAACTTTATTAGTGAGCAAAAACATCTAAAATTCTTGTTGGGTAACAACAATGTTACTAATAATCTAAAATTCTAGATGGTAACATCAATGCTAGTGCCTAGTACTACATTAGTATTCTCTCCGTTTCTATTTAAATGACGTTTTAGAATTTTTTATTTATTCTTAATTAATTGACATTTATTCAAATATAGGAGAATTAATAAAAAAAAATTCAAAATTACCCCTTATTACTCGGGTTGGGGGGCGGTCCGGTGCTCTTAACGACCGGTACCGTCCGGTGCACCTTTCTTCTTTTTTTCTTTTTTTTTAACCACAATAAAAAATATATTTTCTTGTGGTTAAAAAAAAGAAAAAAAAGAAAGGTGCACCGGACGGTACAGGTCAATAAGTGCACTGGACGCCCCCCCCCCCAATTTTTATTAGTCTACCTATTTTTTGGTACTTTAAATTCCTGTGCTATGATAATTTAATGATTTAAGGGTATTATAGACAATTCAGTACTATATTTAATGATTTTCAATCATTATCTTAATTCTTGTGCCCATCCCTAAAAGGTCATTTAAATAGGGACGGAGGGAGTACTTGTTAGCTAGCAAGGCATAAATTTTATTAATATTATTCCCTCCGTTCCTGAATAAGTGACGATACTTTAGAAAAAAAAATTATTCCAAATTATTTATCGTTTATAACTTTCTAGGAGAATAAATTATTTACTTTCCTATATCACCCATACATTCTCTCATTGTCCCAATAAATTTTCTCCCTTGTATTAGTAATAATACTTCATCCGTTCCTAAAAGATTGTAGTTTTAAGAGAAAAAATTTATTTCAAAAAGTTTGTCGTTTACAACTTTCAAGGAGAATAAATTATTTACTTTCCTATATTACCCCTACCTTCTCTCATTGTTCCAAGAAATTCTCTCCCTTGTATTAATAGTTTTCAATTTTTCATAAAGGGGTAGTGATGAAATTTCAGACAAATTTTACTTGGTAAATGACACTTCCTTAATCCATGTGCCAAAAACTTAAACGATAATATTTTAAGAACGGAGGGAGTAGTTTTCAACTAACTATGAGTGCATAAAAAGCCGAGCTCTAAAGTCCGATTTGAGTCTGACTTAAAAAAGCTCGGCTAGTTTTGAACTTGATTTTTTTTATTATTATTATTAACATACACATCCTACCTCGACCACTGCCAAGAATTGAATCTAGAACCTCTTAGAGAGGCCTAAAATACCACTAAACCCGGTCCGAATCAATCCCTTCAGTTTTGGACAAAGTCGGACTTGGACCAACCTAGTTTAACATGACTTCAGGCATTAGTGTACGAGTCTGATTTGATTAAATTATGTCTATCCAGGACAAGTTCAGACGGGTCTTTGTGCATGCCTAATCCTAACCCCCTTTGAATGATTTTGAAATTAACAAATAATTGTGGGACGGATTCGACTAGTATGAAGTGAACTTCATGATCAATACAGTGCTGACAAGTAAACGGAGAGATCACCCTCCCGTCTGTATGTCAGCACTGCATTGGACATGAAGTGAACTTACCATGAAGTTCACTTCATGCTAATCACTCTCTTGTGGGACTATTATTTTATGTTTTTTTTTTGACAGATGTAAGATGGTGTTCGATTTTAAAATGTTGATAGTCTTGGAGATGGAATTTAGTGGCTTTAGATGGGAGACGGTAAGAATGATTGTTAAATTGATGTAAATCTTGGATTAGGAACTGATTGAATAAAATAATAATTGTGTTTTTATGGTCTGTTCCAACTATGCCGGCTAGCTGATGACGATGGTTGGGTGGGTGATAGTGAGATATTTATGAATACTTTATTGTTATATTACAGTGCATAACAATAGTGGTGACTGGTGAAGTTTTGAGGTTGAAGAAGATGTTAATCTATTAGTTTAATTGTTATTTTTTAAATGTTTGTATGGAATGGATTTTGTTTAATTACTTTTCTTTTGACACATAAGCATGGTAGGTCACATGTTCGGGCCCACGTCATCAAGTTATAACGTGACATGTATTGTGACGCCCCCAAAATTAGGTATACATCACCCATCTTGGGTTGTTAGATACATAGTACAGAATACAAATACAACTTACTAATACAACTGTCGTGTACAATACGACAAAACATAAACTGTGAGTTTGAATACAAATATTATCTTCTAGAGAGTATTCATACTCAAAAGGAGTCCTCATTACATTTATTAACACACCATTACATAGAATAGTGAGGACTACTAACTAATACTATCATTCGGACCATCACTCTGTTCCCCGACTTGCCCCAGCTACGTTCTCATTTCCTGAAGAGAACAGTGAAAGAAAGGGTAAGCTCAACTAGCCCAGTAAGAAATATTATGACTAAGATAATGTAGAATAAATTATCATTAGCCTTCAACAATGTTAAACTGATAAAATATAATAGACATCAAGTTTAACTGTAGCGGAACAAGCAATCCATTAAGAGAGTCAAGTAGAAAATAAACTCTACTATCTTTTATGATTTAAAAGATTTTTCAACACTGTGATCGCTGGGACTCAGCTTAATAAAATAATCCACATCATCGAATCACCCCTGCACTACGGCCAAGGATATTCGTATATTCATTAATGGTCATGATCATACCAACAACTGTCCATCAATTCACTACGGGCCAATGAGGACTTTTACCACATCATTTGTAACATTACGGTCATGATTACACCGAATAATCCCTGGTCATAATCATACCAAGTTCATCTATGCACTACAGGCCACAGATGACTTTCAACAGAATATAAACATGAGGATGATGACAATGATATAAGAATTCAATAAAACAAGTTCAAGAATTAATTTATCCAGGAATTAACAACGTCCAAATTGTCAACATGATACTGCTTTGTGGAGTAAAATTCAAGACTGATCAGGAGAATATTTTCATGAATAGATACTAGATGAAGCGCAAATGTCAAGGATATTCCACTAATTTCATGGAGTATAGAAGTCAAAACTTAACCAACTGAGTATAATAAAGAATGGAATAACAAAAGAAATCACCATGCATGCGATAGACCGCACAGACAGGTTATTCCAACAGAATAATAATAATGGAACCAGGTCCGGCGTAAACGCACAGACAGGATATTCCGACAGAATAATAAATAATGGAACCAGGTCCGATGTAAAATACACAGACAGGATGTCCCAACAGAATAATAACAAGACGGAACCAGGTCCGGTGTAAAACACACAGACAGGATGTTCCAACATAATAATAATAAAAACGAAACCAGGTCCGGTGTAAAACACACAGACAGGATGTTCCAACAAAATAATAATAAAAACGGAACCAGGTCCGATGTAAAACACACAGACAGGATGTTCCAACAAAATAATTGAAGAATGTCACCAAGTATAGGGTAGACCACGTATACAGGTTATTCCAACAGAATAATAAGAAATGAAATAACAACAGTTCTCTTCATGAATAAGAAAGAATAACACCCCTTACCGTTTTAAAGAAGATCTGAAATAAGGAAGTAGTTAAGTAGCTGAATACTCTTCTTCTCTCTCTCTATAGTTTCTCTCTCTAGAGTTCAGTGAATTCGTAATAAATAATGAAGGAATGAGCTGCTATTTATAGAAAAATAGAATGCATAGTAACTAATCCATGAACGGTCCAGATTGATTACTTTAATCTGACGGTCCATATTTAAAGAAAAATCTTTTAAATAAAATATAATATATTCAATTTATAGAATAACTTTAATAAAGTATTCTGTTTTATATAAAAAGATGTTTCTGTTTTATTACGTTAATAATACGAATAAAACAAAACGTCATTATCGCTAAATAATTCATATTATTAACTGACAATAATTGAATCAAACTGAGTGACTTCTCACATAAGCATTAATAATCAATACCGTGTGCTACTATGCAACCACACGTATTACTGTACTTTTACTACCGAGTAGTTCAACAGTAACAATGATAAAACTTCCGCCGTTATTTTTAATAAAATATTTTTGTCGTTTTCTCAATCCGACAATAATTCCGTTGTGGGGTCCACCAATGATTGTGTCGTTGTACGAATTTTTCCTGTTAAAACGAATATTACCCGACCAATCGAATATTATATAACAACTTGCGTACTTTGTAAAATTTATAAATATTACCCACAACTATAACATTATATCAAATTAACTCCATAATATTCAAAAATGATATTTATAGAAAATTCATCTTTATTTATAAAAGTTGGGGTCTTACAACCTCCCCTTCTTATGAAATTTCGCCCTCGAAATTAGGGTACGTACCTGGTATGTCGAAGAGGTAAGGATACCTTGATTTCATTTCAGATTCTAACTCCCAAGTCATTTCCTCAACATCGTGGTTTCTCCACAAAACTTTGACTTGAGGTATAACCTTGGAGCGTAGAATATGTTCCTTCTTATCCAAGATTTGAACAGGAACTTCTTCATACGTCAAATATTCCGCTATTTCGTCCGGTTCTAACTCAATAATGTGGTTCGGGTCTTCCACATATTTGCGTAACATGGATATGTGAAAAACGTTATGAACACGAGACATACTTGGCGGTAAAGCGAGTCTATAAGCCACAGTTCCTACTCGATCGAGGATTAAAAATGGACCGATGAATCGAGGATTGAGCTTTCCTCTCTTTTCAAATCTCGTAACTCCTTTCCATGGAGCAACACGTAAGAACACATGATCTCCTACATCAAATTCCACGTCCTTTCGATGAAGATCAGCATAACTCTTTTGTCGATCTTGTGAGGTTTTTATACGTTGTCGGATCGTTTGAATCTTTTCTGTAGTCATACGTACCAACTCCGGTCCCAACAACGTTGCTTCACCCACCTCATCCCAGCATACTGGAGAACGACATTTTCTTCCATACAATGCTTCGAATGGAGCCATGCCAATACTTGCTTGATAACTGTTGTTGTAGGAAAACTCCACCAATGGTAAGAACTTGTCCCAACTTCCCTTGAAGTCAAAGACACAGAGTCTTAATAGATCTTCAAGAGTTTGAATAGTCCTCTCTGATTGTCCGTCCGTCTGAGGATGATATGCTGAACTAAATCGTAAATCCGTGCCCATAGCTTTTTGTAAACTAACCCAAAATCGTGAAGTGAATCTTGGGTCTCGATCAAAAACTATGGATACTGGCATACCATGCAGTCTTACAATCTCGTTTATGTACATACGAGCAAGACGTTCAAGTGTATAAGTTTCTCGTATCGGTAAGAAATGAGCAGACTTGGTCAATCTATCAACAATGACCCAAATCGCATCTATACCTTGAGAAACCTTAGGAAGACCGGTAACGAAATCCATGGTAATGTGCTCCCACTTCCATTCTGGAATTTCAAGTGGTTGCAATGGACCTTTTGGTACTTGATGCTCCGCTTTGACTCGTTGACAAGTTAGACACCTTGAGATAAACAACGCTATCTCTCTCTTCATATTGCTCCACCAAAATGTATGACGAAGATCATGATACATTTTGGTACTTCCAGGATGGATTGCAAACGGTGTGTTGTGCGCCTCCATCATGATTTCATACTTTAAATCAGGGTTGTTAGGAACACAAAGTCTGGAGTTGACTCGAAGTATTCCTTCTTCATCGATTCTTGCTTCCGGCATAGAACCTTCTTGCACTTTCTTCCTCATACGCATCAGCTCCAGGTCTGTAGCTTGAGCAGCTTTAACTTTATCGATTAAAGTTGGTTCTACTCGTATATTCGCCATCATCACATGGGTCCCTGGAGTCTTTAACTCTATCTCCATCCTTTGCAAGTCACACAAAATGGGCTCTTGTGTTGACAATATTGCACTCGTACTTGCATATGATCTTCTACTCAATGCGTCAGCTACCACGTTCGCTTTTCCAGGATGGTATTGAATGGTATGATCATAATCTTTCAACAGTTCAAGCCAACGTCGTTGTCGCATGTTGAGTTCCTTTTGAGTGAAGAAATATTTGAGGCTTTTATGATCCGTAAAGATCTCCACCTTCTCCCCATACAAGTAATGCCTCCAAATTTTAAGTGCAAAGACAACAGCTGCCAACTCTAGATCATGAGTAGGATAATTCCTCTCATATTCCTTGAGTTGTCTTGATGCATAGGCTATGACTTTTCCATGTTGCATGAGAACACATCCCAACCCTTTGCTCGAAGCATCACTGTAGATGACAAATCCCTCCGAGCCAGATGGTATTGTTAGAACAGGTGCTGAAATGAGTCTCCTCTTGAGTTCTTGAAAACTCTGCTCACATTCTTCGCTCCAACCGAACTTTGTATCTTTCCGAGTCAGCTGAGTTAATGGAGTAGCGATTCGAGAAAATCCTTCCACGAATCTCCGATAATAACCAGCTAAACCAAGAAAGCTACGTACTTCGGTCACTGATTTAGGTTGCTCCCAGCTTTGAATAGCTTCAATCTTTGCCGGGTCAACCGATATTCCACGACTTGATACTACGTGCCCAAGGAATGCTACCTCCTCCAGCCAGAACTCGCATTTCTTCAACTTGGCATAAAGTTTGTATTCACGAAGCTTTTGGAGTACCACCTCAAGTGTTGCTCATGATCTTCACGGCTTTTGGAATAAACAAGGATGTCATCGATAAAGACGACCACAAAGTGATCCAAATATTCCTTGAATACCCTGTTCATCATATCCATGAAGGCAGCAAGAGCATTAGTCAATCCAAAAGACATAACTAAGAATTCATAATGCCCATACCGAGTTCTGAAGGCCGTCTTTGGAATATCCTCAGTTCTAACCTTCAGCTGATGATATCCAGAACGAAGATCGATCTTTGAAAAGAATTGTGCTCCTTGCAACTGGTCAAACAGGTCATCAATACGTGGCAATGGGTACCTATTTTTGATGGTGACATGATTCAACTCCCGATAATCAATACAAAGTCGCATACTCCCATCTTTCTTCTTCACGAACAGAACAGGAGCACCCCAAGGAGAAGTACTAGGACGAATAAAGCCAATGTCTAACAATTCCTGCAGTTGGATCTTTAACTCCTGAAGTTCAATAGGAGCCATTCGATATGGGGCTTTGGAAATGGGTTTTGTACCAGGTTCAAGGTCGATACAAAATTCAATTTCACGCTCTGGGGGTAGGCCAGGAAGTTCTTCGGGAAATACGTCAGGAAATTTATTAACAACAGAAATATCATTCAAAGCTGACGTATTTTTGTTTAGATCTGTGACATGAGCTAAGAAAGCTTGACATCCGTTTTTCAATAAACGAATAGCTTTATGGCTTGAGATGACAGCGATTGATTTTAATGGTTTGGTTGCTTGAATTCGCATAATAGGTCGATTAGGAATATGAAAGCTAACAACCTTACGAAAATAATCAATTTTTGCATGATGAGTAGTTAACCAATCAATCCCTAGAATCACGTCAAATGCAAGTATTTTTAATGAAATAAGATCGACAGGTAATGTGTGGGTACCAACTTGAACCAAACAAGACTTATAAACCGTGGATGTAATGAAGGTTTCTCCCAATGGAGTTTCAACTGCTAAGTCAAAGTCTAATTTCTCCGGAATCAAATTTAATCGATGAGCGCAAGTAGGAGAAATAAAAGAATGGGTAGAACCGGTATCAAATAAAGTATAGACTTCGTTAGAGTTTATGATAAGCTTACCCGTGATGACCTCATTCGGGTTCCTTGCTCTTTGGGAGTTCACAACAAACGCTCTCCCTTGCACAACCGGTTTTGACTTTTCTGGGACGGCCTTTGGTGCCTCCATCCTAGCTGAATTTGTCTTCGGTAAACGACAAAATCGGGCTAAATGACCTTCTCTTCCACAATTATAACATGCTTTGGACGGCATCGCGCAGTTTGGACTGATGTGCCCCTCCCCTCCGCATTTGAAACATATGATAGGTGGTCGTTCTCCTTCCTTAACGACAGGTGCTGGTGCTGACGTCTTTCCATCATTGTTGAATCTCCTCTTCTTGAAATGCCCATTCTTATTGTTTTGGCCCTGATTACCACCGAAGTGGTTACCATTTCTGGCCTGTTGATTCCCTCCACGCTTGTTGTCACCGCTTCGATGACTGCTTTCACTGGTATTATCATTTTGCCGGCTGCTCTCTTTTGGTTGCGTTGTCTCGTTATCGCGCTCCACCAACTGAGCCCTATTTACAACATCTGAATACAAACACAGTTTATGAGAAACAAGATGTTGACGTATCTCCGGCTTCAAACCTCTTAAAAACATCCGCGTCATTCTTTCTTCATTATCCACCAGGTGGGACGCAAACCGGGATAACTCCGCAAATTTTGCCTCGTACTGCGACACGGTCATATTATTCTGCTCCAATTTGATGAACTCCACCTCCTTCATGTGACGAATACTCTCGGGAAAGTATTTGTCGTTAAACAGCTCTTGGAACTTCTCCCAAGACATCTTCAGTGCGGCAGGTTGAGTACGCTTTATCGATTCCCACCAGTAATCTGCCTCTCCTCGCAACATAAAGGCGGCAAAGGGAACCTTTTGCTCCTCGGAGCAACCCAAGACATCAAATATCTTGGTGATCTGCTTTATCCATGTTTCAGCTATAAGTGGTTTGGGTTCTCCCTTAAACTCCGGTGGTCCCAGCTCCTTAAACTGTTTAGCGGTGACCGCCTGAGAGTTTCCAGTATTTCCACCTACGTTGTGGACAGGAGCCGCTTTCACCTGTTGTTGCATGAATTGCATAAAACCTCTGAACATTTCATCATTCATCATCTGGTCAGTGTTGTTGTTTGCATGAGGATTGTCACCTTCCTGATGAACATTATCCTGATTATTGATATGTGGTGAATCAATAATCGCCTGTGCTTCATTGCTATTCTCAACATTCTCAGATGCCATTTTCAGATACTGCCACAAAATAAAAGTTAATTGATATTTCATATATTATCCTTATATTATGACGACCAATTAAATACCATGCAAATAAACTTAGGTAGGTCATACTAGCGAAGGAATTCCCCGTCTCTCCCCTCCTAGTTCTATTCTCACATCTTAGCCAGGGATCATATCCCTAAGCTCTGATACCAACTGTGACGCCCCCAAAATTAGGTATACATCACCCATCTTGGGTCGTCAGATACATAGTACAGAATACAAATACAACTTACTAATACAACTGTCGTGTACAATACGACAAAACATAAACTGTGAGTTTGAATACAAATATTATCTTCTAGAGAGTATTCATACTCAAAAGGAGTCCTCATTACATTTATTAACACACCATTACATAGAATAGTGAGGACTACTAACTAATACTATCATTCGGACCATCACTCCGTTCCCCGACTTGCCCCAGCTACGTTCTCATTTTCTGAAGAGAACAGTGAAAGAAAGGGTGAGCTCAACTAGCCCAGTAAGAAATATTATGACTAAGATAATGCAGAATAAATTATCATTAGCCTTCAACAATGTTAAACTGATAAAATATAATAGACATCAAGTTTAACTGTAGCGGAACAAGCAATCCATTAAAAGAGTCAAGTAGAAAATAAACTCTACTATCTTTTATGATTTAAAAGATTTTTCAACACTGTGATCGCTGGGACTCAGCTTAATAAAATAATCCACATCATCGAATCACCCCTGCACTACGGCCAAGGATATTCGTATATTCATTAATGGTCATGATCATGCCAACAACTGTCCATCAATGCACTACGGGCCAATGAGGACTTTTACCACATCATTTGTAACATTACGGTCATGATTACACCGAATAATCCCTGGTCATAATCATACCAAGTCCATCTATGCACTACAGGCCACAGATGACTTTCAACATTTTATAAACATGAGGATGATGACAATGATATAAGAATTCAATAAAACAAGTTCAAGAATTAATTTATCCAGGAATTAATAACGTCCAAATTGTCAACATGATACTGCTTTGTGGAGTAAACTTCATAACTGATCAGGAGAATATTTTCATGAATAGATACTAGATGAAGCGCAAATGTCAAGGATATTCCACTAATTTCATGGAGAATAGAAGTCAAAGTTTTAATCAACTAAATATAATAAAGAATGGAATAACAAAAGAAATCACCATGCATGCGATAGACCGCACAGACAGGTTATTCTTAACAGAATAATAATAATGGAACCAGGTCCGGCGTAAACGCACAGTGTAAGACCCCAACTTATTAATGAATAAAATCAAATTTTCTTTAAATATTATTGTGAATAATAAGGGGTTAATTTGATATAATACTTTGGTTATGGGTGAAATGTGCAAATTTTACAAAATAAGCAAGTGGTTATAAAATATTCATTTTGTCGGGGAATATTCGTTTGGTCGTGGAATATTCTTGCTGTCGGGGAATATTCGTACGACGGCGCAGCCTTGTGTGGGCCCCATAACGGAAAGTGATTGGATGAAGAAAACGACAAGTATAAGTTGTTTATAAATAACGGCGTAGTTGTTACCGTTAATACTGTTGGAATACCCGGTGGTTAAAATACAGTAGCACACGGTATTACACCAATTATTGATTCTTACGTAAGAAGGCACTACTCAATAATTGTTACAGTAGTTATTATTCAATATTTTATTTTATTGATTCAATAATTGCTGCGTTGATATTTTATATTATTGTTGTTTCAATAATTGTTGCTGCACAGTATTTTCCATTATCAGATCAATAATTCATATTATTTGAATAATATTATTAGATAACATTATTGGCAATGTCTAGAAAGTTCTGTCTAAGGAGAGGTTTGGTCGTCTAATTGCGCGCCAGTAAGGAAAAATCCTTATTGGAAAGCCCCCTCTTTCCTGGGAATGGCCTGGTTGTCATAAATGTGATTCTGTAATATTATTTGTGAATAATTAATTATTGATTCATATGATAAGAAAATATTTATTTTATGTGGATATAAATGAGGAATATATTTTTGTGGTTAAAAATGAAGGAGTTAATGTTGAGATTTTTATCCGTATTTTTATCAGAATGGAGGTATTAAAAATCAGGGTTTTTGAGATATTTTGCGGGGGTTATAATTTTTAATCCGACCGTTGGATCGTGGTAATTTTTGGATATGTTATACATATATAAGTTGAGTATATGCCCACAAATTTTGAACCGTTAAAAATGAACGTATGATTTATTATGAATTTTACAAGATGACTGGTTCAGAAATTGTTGAATTTTCGGAGTTTATCATTTTGATGGAAAATTCTAGAATTGGTGGGCCCCACTTGTGGTTGGTGAAGAAATGTGCTGAATTATATTTCAAATGTGGTGGGTGGGAATAGTAGCAGGTAAAGCCATCAGGTTGCAGGTCAAACCTACCAAAATTTTCCTATAAATAGAGGGCTAAGTTAGAATTGAAAATCACACCAGAAACAAGTTTTCTCTCTTTCTCTCTCTAGATTATTGAGTGTATTTTGTGAGTATTTAGATACTTTGAGAGTTTCTATTCATCAGAGCAAGTTTCTTTCAGCCTTATACCGGTATTCCGACCAGAAGTACTGATATTTTGAGGTAAGGGATATTATTTTCTTCTTAATGATATTATTTTCTTCAATATCATTATGCTGAAATATTGATATGAGTTTTTATCAAATTTGGAACTTTTTGTGTCGGGGTTACTATTTACGTATACGGTACTATTCACGAATACGGCACTATTCACCGAAAAATAAAATTTTCCCTTTTTGTCCAAGATGTCTATTATGGTTACTATCTTTGATTGTATCCATGTTTTGATCTTTATTTTTGAATTCTGCTTCACAATTTATTATTATGAAGTATTATTGATCTTGGATAAACTCTTATACGAATCCCTACTATTTGTCCTTCTGTCTCACTGGATTCGTTCTCTTTAAGATATTTTTCATCATCCTCAGTCCTAAATGATGATATTACTGAATATCTTTGGCCTGTAGTGCAAAGATGTATGATTACTTGATGAATATCTTTGGCCTGTAGTGCAAAGATGAACAGGTGTTGAGGTGAACATGACCGACAGGTGATACAAATGAATATCTTTGGCCTATAGTGCAAAGATGAATATTTGGATAAAGATGATTATTAATTGATGTTACAGGGATAAAATATTGATGATGGACTTTTAAATCTTAGAAGATAGTAGAATTCTTTCTCTACTTGACTCTTCTAATGGTTTGCTGTTTCCGCTGCAGTTGTTGATCTAAAACTTATTGTCGATTATATTCTATCAGATTTTTCCCTGTTGAAGACTAACGATAATTTGTTTGTATATTATCTTAGTCATAATATTCTTTACTGGGCTAGTTGAGCTCACCCTTTTCCTTTTTGTTCCATTTTTCTTCTCAGGAGGTGAGAACATAGCAGGAACTAGTCGGGGTACGGAGTGATGGTTCTAGAAAGATGTTTTAGCAGTCCTCACTATTTCTGTAAAATAGTGTTTGAATAATTGTAACGAGGACTTATTTGAGTGTGGATATTGTCTAGAAGACAATATTTGTATTTAAACTCACAGTATGTGTTGTCGTATTTTGCACGACAATTGTATTATTGAAGTTGTAGTTTGTTTTATGTACCATGTATTTGGCGACTCAGAATGGGTGTTGTATACCTATTTTGGGGGCGTCACAGTTGGTATCAAAGCTTAGGGATATGATCCCTGGCTGAGATGTGAGACAAGAACTAGGAGGGGAGAGACGGGGAATTCCTTCGCTAGTATGACCTGACTAAGTTTATTTGGTGTTTATTTGGTCGGTCAGAGTATAGGGATAATATATGACATGACTATTAACCCTTGTTTTATGGCAGTATTTAAGAATGGCAGCTGAGAACGTTAATAATGGAGTAAATCAGACCGTGGAGACACCTTTGATCACTACCCAGGGGAACGTGCAACAGGAAGGCAATATTCCTCCTGTAAACAACGTTACCGAGCAAACGATGAATGATGGAATGTTTAGGAGCTTTTTGCAGTTCATGCAAAATCAGACGAGGGAGACTCGTGTGCAGAATACGGGTGGAAATGATAACAACGCGCGGTTTGTCACAGCTAAGCAGTTCAAAGAATTGGGACCACCAGAATTTAAGGGAAAGCCGGATCCGATCATGGCGGAAACGTGGGTCAAGCAAATTACCAAGATATTTGATGTCTTGGGATGCACGGAGGAACAGAAGGTTCCATTCGCCACATTTATGTTCCGCGGTGAGGCAGACTACTGGTGGGAGTCTGTGAAGCGTACCCAGCCTGACGCACTCAACATGTCCTGGGAAACATTTCAAAAACTGTTCAATGACAAGTACTTTCCTGAAAGTATTCGTCATATGAAGGAGGTTGAGTTTATTAGACTGGAACAAAACAACATGACGGTGTCCCAGTACGAGGCGAAGTTTGCAGAGTTATCCAGGTTTGCACCTCATTTGGTCGAAAATGAGGAACGAATGACAAGGATGTTTCTGAGAGGTCTAAAACCCGAGATTCGGCAATATCTTATCTCTCATAAATTTTCTTTATATTCAGATGTTGTAAACAGGGCTCAATTATTAGAGCGAGATAATGAGTATGTGCAACCGAGGGACCACAACCAGGGTCATACCGGTGGCGGCAGTCATCGAAGCAATGAAAACCAGCAGGGAGGAAAACATTCGGACAAAAGCGGTAACCACTCTGGTGGTAATCGTGGTCGTGATAATAGAAGGAGCGAGTCGGGAGGAGATTTCAAGAAGAGAAGGTACAACAATGATAACGTGAAGACGTCAGCACAAACATCAACTGTTTCTAGGGGAGGAGAACGACCACCGGTCGTATGTTACAAATGTGGGAAAGAGGGACATATCAGCCCAAACTGCCCACAACAATCCAAGGTATGTTATAACTGTGGAAAGGAAGGTCATATAGCTCGAGAGTGTTCTGTAGCAAAACCAAGTTCAGCGGGGATGGTGACTCCAAAAGTTATCCCGGATAAGTCGAAATCAGCGGTTCCTGGAAGGGCGTTTGTCGTTACTGGCCAAAACGCGAGAAACCCGAACGAGGTGATCACGGGTAAGCTAATCTTGAATTCTTGCGAAGTTTATACTTTACTAGATACCGGTTCTACCCATTCTTTTATCTCTCCTGCTTGTGCTCAACGTTTAAACTTGACTCCGGAGAAATTGGACTTTAACTTATCTGTTGAAACTCCGTTGGGTGAAACCTTCGTTACATCTACAGTTTATAAATCTTGCATGATCCAAGTTGGCACTATCACATTACCTGTTGATCTTATCTCTTTAAAGATACTTGCTTTTGATGTGATTTTAGGAATTGATTGGTTAACCACTCATCATGCTAAAATTGATTGTTTTCGTAAGGTTGTTAGTTTTCATATTCCTAACCAACCTGTCATACGAATTCAAACTACTAAACCACTAAAATCAGTCACTGTCATATCAAGCCACAAAGCTATTCGTTTATTGAAAAACGGATGTCAAGCTTTCTTAGCCCATGTTATGGATTTGAACAAAGACAAGTCAGATTTGAATAATATTTCTATTGTTAGAGAATTTCCGATGTATTTCCTGAAGAACTTCCTGGTCTACCCCAGAACGTGAAGTTGAATTCTTTATTGACCTTGAACCCGGTACAAAGCCCATTTCTAAAACCCCATATCGAATGGCTCCTATTGAACTTCAGGAGTTAAAAGTCCAACTACAGGAGTTGTTGGACATCGGTTTTATTCGTCCTAGTACATCTCCTTGGGGTGCTCCGGTGTTATTCGTAAAGAAGAAAGACGGGAGTATGCGACTTTGTATCGACTATCGAGAATTGAATCATGTCACTATCAAGAATAGGTATCCGCTACCTCGTATTGATGACCTGTTTGACCAGTTGCAAGGAGCACAATTCTTTTCAAAGATCGATCTTCGTTCTGGATATCATCAGCTGAAGATTAAAACTGAGGATATTCCAAAGACTGCCTTCAGAACTCGGTACGGGCATTATGAATTCTTAGTAATGTCTTTTGGATTGACTAATGCTCCTGCTGCTTTCATGGATATGATGAATCGTGTATTCAAAGAATATTTAGATCAGTTCGTTGTGTCTTTATTGATGACATCCTCATCTATTCCAAAAGCCGTGAAGATCATGAGCACCATTTGAAGCTGGTATTGCAAAGGCTTCGTGAAAACAAGTTATATGCCAAACTGAAGAAATGCGAGTTCTGGCTTGAGGAAGTAGCATTCCTTGGGCACGTGGTGTCAAAACATGGAGTATCTGTCGACCCGGCGAAGATTGAAGCCATACAAAGTTGGGAGCAACCGAAGTCGGTAACCGAAGTACGTAGCTTTCTGGGCTTAGCTGGTTATTATCGGAGATTTGTGGAAGGATTTTCTCGAATCGCTACTCCGTTAACTCAGCTGACTCGGAAAGATACAAAATTCGTATGGAGTGAGGAATGCGAGAAGAGTTTCCAAGAACTCAAGAGGAGACTCATTTCGGCACCTGTTTTGACAATACCATCTGGTTCGGATGGATTTGTTATCTACAGCGATGCTTCAGGCAAAGGGTTAGGATGTGTTCTCATGCAACATGGGAAAGTCATAGCATATGCCTCACGACAACTCAAAGAATATGAGAGGAATTATCCTACTCATGATTTGGAGTTGGCAGCAGTCGTTTTTGCGTTGAAGATCTGGAGACACTACCTGTATGGGGAGAAAGTGGAGATCTATACAGATCATAAAAGCCTCAAATATTTCTTCACCCAAAAGGAACTCAACATGCGGCAACGACGTTGGCTTGAGCTGTTGAAAGATTACGATCATACCATCCAATACCATCCTGGAAAAGCAAACGTAGTAGCTGACGCATTGAGTAGAAGAACATATACGGGTACGAGTGCAATGTTTTTAACACAAAGGCCCATTTTGTATGACTTGCAAAGGATGGAGATAGAGATGAAGGCTCCAAGTACCCACATGATGATATCAAATATACGAGTAGAACCGACTTTAATCGATAAAGTTAAAGCTGCTCAAGCTACGGACATGGAGCTGATGCGTATGAAGAAGAAAGTGCAAGAAGGTGCTATTCCAGAAGCAAGAATCGATGAAGAAGGAATACTTCGAGTCAACTCCAGACTTTGTGTTCCTAACGATTTTGACTTAAAGCATAGAATAATGATGGAGGCACACAACACACCGTTTGCAATCCATCCTGGGAGTACCAAAATGTATCACGATCTTCGACATACATTTTGGTGGAGCAATATGAAAAGAGAGATCGCGGAGTTTATCTCGAGATGTTTAACTTGTCAACGTGTGAAAGCGGAGCATCAAGTACCAAAGGGTCCATTGCAACCACTTGAGATTCCGAAATGGAAGTGGGAACACATTACTATGGATTTTGTTACGGGTCTTCCCAAGGTTTCTCAATGTATAGATGCGATTTGGGTTATTGTTGATAGATTAACCAAGTCCGCTCATTTCTTACCGATACGTGAGACTTATTCCCTTGAACGTCTTGCTAGTATGTACGTGAACGAGATTGTGAGATTGCATGGCATGCCAGTATCCATAGTTTCGGATCGTGACCCAAGATTCACTTCACGATTTTGGGTTAGCTTGCAGAAAGCTATGGGCACGGATTTACGATTCAGTTCAGCATACCATCCTCAAACGGACGGACAATCAGAGAGGACTATTCAAACTCTTGAAGATCTATTAAGACTTTGTGTCTTAGATCTCAAAGGGAGTTGGGATAAGTACCTACCATTGGTGAAATTCTCCTACAACAACAGTTATCAGGCGAGCATAGGTATGGCTCCATTTGAGGCATTGTATGGAAGAAAATGTCGTTCTCCAGTATGCTGGGACGAGGTGGGTGAAGCAACATTGTTGGGACCAGAATTGGTACGCATTACTATAGAGAAGATCCAAACGATTCGACAACGTATACAAACGGCACAGGATCGACAAAAGAGTTATGCGGATCTTCATCGGAAGGACGTGGAATTTAATATTGGGGATCATGTATTGTTACGTGTTGCACCATGGAAGGGAGTTACAAGATTTGGGAAGAGAGGAAAGCTCAATCCAAGATTTGTTGGTCCATTTGAGATTCTTGAGCGAATAGGAAATGTGGCATATAGACTCACATTACCTCCAAGCATGTCTCGTGTTCATAATGTTTTTCACATATCTATGCTTCGTAAATATGTTAAAGACCCAAACCACATTATTGAGTTAGAACCAGACGAGATAGCTGAAGATTTAACGTACGAGGAGGTACCTGTTAAGATCTTGGATAGGAAAGAGCATGTCCTACGCACGAAGGTTATACCACAAGTTAAGGTTTTGTGGAGAAACCATGCTATTGAAGAAATGACCTGGGAATTGGAATCAGAAATGAAAGCGAGGTATCCTCACCTTTTTGAAACATCAGGTACGTACGTCAATTTCGAGGACGAAATTTCATAAGGAGGGGAGGTTGTAAGACCCCAACTTATTAATGAATAAAATCAAATTTTCTTTAAATATTATTGTGAATAATAAGGGGTTAATTTGATATAATACTTTGGTTATGGGTGAAATGTGCAAATTTTACAAAATAAGCAAGTGGTTATAAAATATTCATTTTGTCGGGGAATATTCGTTTGGTCGTGGAATATTCTTGCTGTCGGGGAATATTCGTACGACGGCGCAGCCTTGTGTGGGCCCCATAACGGAAAGCGATTGGATGAAGAAAACGACAAGTATAAGTTGTTTATAAATAACGGCGTAGTTGTTACCGTTAATACTGTTGGAATACCCGGTGGTTAAAATACAGTAGCACACGGTATTGCACCAATTATTGATTCTTACGTAAGAAGGCACTACTCAATAATTGTTACAGTAGTTATTATTCAATATTTTATTTTATTGATTCAATAATTGCTGCGTTGATATTTTATATTATTGTTGTTTCAATAATTGTTGCTGCACAGTATTTTCCATTATCAGATCAATAATTCATATTATTTGAATAATATTATTAGATAACATTATTGGCAATGTCTAGAAAGTTCTGTCTAAGGAGAGGTTTGGTCATCTAATTGCGCGCCAGTAAGGAAAAATCCTTATTGGAAAGCCCCCTCTTTCCTGGGAACGGCCTGGTTGTCATAAATGTGATTCTGTAATATTATTTGTGAATAATTAATTATTGATTCATATGATAAGAAAATATTTATTTTATGTGGATATAAATGAGGAATATATTTTTATGATTAAAAATGAAGGAGTTAATGTTGAGGTTTTTATCCGTATTTTTATCAGAATGGAGGTATTAAAAATCAGGGTTTTTGAGATATTTTGCGGGGGTTATAATTTTTAATCCGACCGTTGGATCGTGGTAATTTTTGGATATGTTATACATATATAAGTTGAGTATATGCCCACAAATTTTGAACCGTTAAAAATGAACGTATGATTTATTATGAATTTTACAAGATGACTGGTTCAGAAATTGTTGAATTTTCGGAGTTTATCATTTTGATGGAAAATTCTAGAATTGGTGGGCCCCACTTGTGGTTGGTGAAGAAATGTGCTGAATTATATTTCAAATGTGGTGGGTGGGAATAGTAGCAGGTAAAGCCATCAGGTTGCAGGTCAAACCTACCAAAATTTTCCTATAAATAGAGGGCTAAGTTAGAATTGAAAATCACACCAGAAACAAGTTTTCTCTCTTTCTCTCTCTAGATTATTGAGTGTATTTTGTGAGTATTTAGATACTTTGAGAGTTTCTATTCATCAGAGCAAGTTTCTTTCAGCCTTATACCGGTATTCCGACCAGAAGTACTGATATTTTGAGGTAAGGGATATTATTTTCTTCTTAATGATATTATTTTCTTCAATATCATTATGCTGAAATATTGATATGAGTTTTTATCAAATTTGGAACTTTTTGTGTCGGGGTTACTATTTACGTATACGGTACTATTCACGAATACGGCACTATTCACCGAAAAATAAAATTTTCCTTTTTGTCCAAGATGTCTATTATGGTTACTATCTTTGATTGTATCCATGTTTTGATCTTTATTTTTGAATTCTGCTTCACAATTATTATTATGAAGTATTATTGATCTTGGATAAACTGTTATACGAATCCCTACTATTTGTCCTTCTGTCTCACTGGATTCGTTCTCTTTAAGATATTTTTCATCATCCTCAGTCCTAAATGATGATATTACTGAATATCTTTGGCCTGTAGTGCAAAGATGTATAATTACTTGATGAATATCTTTGGCCTGTAGTGCAAAGATGAACAGGTGTTGAGATGAACATGACCGACAGGTGATACAAATGAATATCTTTGGCCTGTAGTGCAAAGATGAATATTTGGATAAAGATGATTATTAATTGATGTTACAGGGATAAAATATTGATGATGGACTTTTAAATCTTAGAAGATAGTAGAATTCTTTCTCTACTTGACTCTTCTAATGGTTTGCTGTTTCCGCTGCAGTTGTTGATCTAAAACTTGTTGTCGATTATATTCTATCAGATTTTTCCCTGTTGAAGACTAACGATAATTTGTTGTATATTATCTTAGTCATAATATTCTTTACTGGGCTAGTTGAGCTCACCCTTTTCCTTTTTGTTCCATTTTTCTTCTCAGGAGGTGAGAACATAGCAGGATCTAGTCGGGGTATGGAGTGATGGTTCTAGAAAGATGTTTTAGCAGTCCTCACTATTTCTGTAAAATAGTGTTTGAATAATTGTAACGAGGACTTATTTGAGTGTGGATATTGTCTAGAAGACAATATTTGTATTTAAACTCACAGTATGTGTTGTCGTATTTTGCACGACAATTGTATTATTGAAGTTGTAGTTTGTTTTCTGTACCATGTATTTGGCGACTCAGAATGGGTGTTGTATACCTATTTTGGGGGCGTCACAGTTGGTATCAAAGCTTAGGGATATGATCCCTGGCTGAGATGTGAGACAAGAACTAGGAGGGGAGAGACGGGGAATTCCTTCGCTAGTATGACCTGACTAAGTTTATTTGGTGTTTATTTGGTCGGTCAGAGTATAGGGATAATATATGACATGACTATTAACCCTTGTTTTATGGCAGTATTTAAGAATGGCAGCTGAGAACGTTAATAATGGAGTAAATCAGACCGTGGAGACACCTTTGATCACTACCCAGGGGAACGTGCAACAGGAAGGCAATATTCCTCCTGTAAACAACGTTACCGAGCAAACGATGAATGATGGAATGTTTAGGAGCTTTTTGCAGTTCATGCAAAATCAGACGAGGGAGACTCGTGTGCAGAATACGGTGGAAATGATAACAACGCGCGGTTTGTCACAGCTAAGCAGTTCAAAGAATTGGGACCACCAGAATTTAAGGGAAAGCCGGATCCGATCATGGCGGAAACGTGGGTCAAGCAAATTACCAAGATATTTGATGTCTTGGGATGCACGGAGGAACAGAAGGTTCCATTCGCCACATTTATGTTCCGCGGTGAGGCAGACTACTGGTGGGAGTCTGTGAAGCGTACCCAGCCTGACGCACTCAACATGTCCTGGGAAACATTTCAAAAACTGTTCAATGACAAGTACTTTCCTGAAAGTATTCGTCATATGAAGGAGGTTGAGTTTATTAGACTGGAACAAAACAACATGACGGTGTCCCAGTACGAGGCGAAGTTTGCAGAGTTATCCAGGTTTGCACCTCATTTGGTCGAAAATGAGGAACGAATGACAAGGATGTTTCTGAGAGGTCTAAAACCCGAGATTCGGCAATATCTTATCTCTCATAAATTTTCTTTATATTCAGATGTTGTAAACAGGGCTCAATTATTAGAGCGAGATAATGAGTATGTGCAACCGAGGGACCACAACCAGGGTCATACCGGTGGCGGCAGTCATCGAAGCAATGAAAACCAGCAGGGAGGAAAACATTCGGACAAAAGCGGTAACCACTCTGGTGGTAATCGTGGTCGTGATAATAGAAGGAGCGAGTCGGGAGGAGATTTCAAGAAGAGAAGGTACAACAATGATAACGTGAAGACGTCAGCACAAACATCAACTGTTTCTAGGGGAGGAGAACGACCACCGGTCGTATGTTACAAATGTGGGAAAGAGGGACATATCAGCCCAAACTGCCCACAACAATCCAAGGTATGTTATAACTGTGGAAAGGAAGGTCATATAGCTCGAGAGTGTTCTGTGGCAAAACCAAGTTCAGCGGGGATGGTGACTCCAAAAGTTATCCCGGATAAGTCGAAATCAGCGGTTCCTGGAAGGGCGTTTGTCGTTACTGGCCAAAACGCGAGAAACCCGAACGAGGTGATCACGGGTAAGCTAATCTTGAATTCTTGCGAAGTTTATACTTTACTAGATACCGGTTCTACCCATTCTTTTATCTCTCCTGCTTGTGCTCAACGTTTAAACTTGACTCCGGAGAAATTGGACTTTAACTTATCTGTTGAAACTCCGTTGGGTGAAACCTTCGTTACATCTACAGTTTATAAATCTTGCATGATCCAAGTTGGCACTATCACATTACCTGTTGATCTTATCTCTTTAAAGATACTTGCTTTTGATGTGATTTTAGGAATTGATTGGTTAACCACTCATCATGCTAAAATTGATTGTTTTCGTAAGGTTGTTAGTTTTCATATTCCTAACCAACCTGTCATACGAATTCAAACTACTAAACCACTAAAATCAGTCACTGTCATATCAAGCCACAAAGCTATTCGTTTATTGAAAAACGGATGTCAAGCTTTCTTAGCCCATGTTATGGATTTGAACAAAGACAAGTCAGATTTGAATAATATTTCTATTGTTAGAGAATTTCCCGATGTATTTCCTGAAGAACTTCCTGGTCTACCCCCAGAACGTGAAGTTGAATTCTTTATTGACCTTGAACCCGGTACAAAGCCCATTTCTAAAACCCCATATCGAATGGCTCCTATTGAACTTCAGGAGTTAAAAGTCCAACTACAGGAGTTGTTGGACATCGGTTTTATTCGTCCTAGTACATCTCCTTGGGGTGCTCCGGTGTTTATTCGTAAAGAAGAAAGACGGGAGTATGCGACTTTGTATCGACTATCGAGAATTGAATCATGTCACTATCAAGAATAGGTATCCGCTACCTCGTATTGATGACCTGTTTGACCAGTTGCAAGGAGCACAATTCTTTTCAAAGATCGATCTTCGTTCTGGATATCATCAGCTGAAGATTAAAACTGAGGATATTCCAAAGACTGCCTTCAGAACTCGGTACGGGCATTATGAATTCTTAGTAATGTCTTTTGGATTGACTAATGCTCCTGCTGCTTTCATGGATATGATGAATCGTGTATTCAAAGAATATTTAGATCAGTTCGTTGTTGTCTTTATTGATGACATCCTCATCTATTCCAAAAGCCGTGAAGATCATGAGCGCCATTTGAAGCTGGTATTGCAAAGGCTTCGTGAAAACAAGCTATATGCCAAACTGAAGAAATGCGAGTTCTGGCTTGAGGAAGTAGCATTCCTTGGGCACGTGGTGTCAAAACATGGAGTATCTGTCGACCCGGCGAAGATTGAAGCCATACAAAGTTGGGAGCAACCGAAGTCGGTAACCGAAGTACGTAGCTTTCTGGGCTTAGCTGGTTATTATCGGAGATTTGTGGAAGGATTTTCTCGAATCGCTACTCCGTTAACTCAGCTGACTCGGAAAGATACAAAATTCGTATGGAGTGAGGAATGCGAGAAGAGTTTTCAAGAACTCAAGAGGAGACTCATTTCGGCACCTGTTTTGACAATACCATCTGGTTCGGATGGATTTGTTATCTACAGCGATGCTTCAGGCAAAGGGTTAGGATGTGTTCTCATGCAACATGGGAAAGTCATAGCCTATGCCTCACGACAACTCAAAGAATATGAGAGGAATTATCCTACTCATGATTTGGAGTTGGCAGCAGTCGTTTTTGCGTTGAAGATCTGGAGACACTACCTGTATGGGGAGAAAGTGGAGATCTATACAGATCATAAAAGCCTCAAATATTTCTTCACCCAAAAGGAACTCAACATGCGGCAACGACGTTGGCTTGAGCTGTTGAAAGATTACGATCATACCATCCAATACCATCCTGAAAAAGCAAACGTAGTAGCTGACGCATTGAGTAGAAGATCATATACGGGTACGAGTGCAATGGTTTTAACACAAAGGCCCATTTTGTATGACTTGCAAAGGATGGAGATAGAGATGAAGGCTCCAAGTACCCACATGATGATATCAAATATACGAGTAGAACCGACTTTAATCGATAAAGTTAAAACTGCTCAAGCTACGGACATGGAGCTGATGCGTATGAAGAAGAAAGTGCAAGAAGGTGCTATTCCAGAAGCAAGAATCGATGAAGAAGGAATACTTCGAGTCAACTCCAGACTTTGTGTTCCTAACGATTTTGACTTGAAGCATAGAATAATGATGGAGGCACACAACACACCGTTTGCAATCCATCCTGGGAGTACCAAAATGTATCACGATCTTCGACATACATTTTGGTGGAGCAATATGAAAAGAGAGATCGCGGAGTTTATCTCGAGATGTTTAACTTGTCAACGTGTGAAAGCGGAGCATCAAGTACCAAAGGGTCCATTGCAACCACTTGAGATTCCGAAATGGAAGTGGGAACACATTACTATGGATTTTGTTACGGGTCTTCCCAAGGTTTCTCAAGGCATAGATGCGATTTGGGTTATTGTTGATAGATTAACCAAGTCCGCTCATTTCTTACCGATACGTGAGACTTATTCCCTTGAACGTCTTGCTAGTATGTATGTGAACGAGATTGTGAGATTGCATGGCATGCCAGTATCCATAGTTTCGGATCGTGACCCAAGATTCACTTCACGATTTTGGGTTAGCTTGCAGAAAGCTATGGGCACGGATTTACGATTCAGTTCAGCATACCATCCTCAAACGGACGGACAATCAGAGAGGACTATTCAAACTCTTGAAGATCTATTAAGACTTTGTGTCTTAGATCTCAAAGGGAGTTGGGATAAGTACCTACCATTGGTGAAATTCTCCTACAACAACAGTTATCAGGCGAGCATAGGTATGGCTCCATTTGAGGCATTGTATGGAAGAAAATATCGTTCTCCAGTATGCTGGGACGAGGTGGGTGAAGCAACATTGTTGGGACCAGAATTGGTACGCATTACTACAGAGAAGATCCAAACGATTCGACAACGTATACAAACGGCACAGGATCGACAAAAGAGTTATGCGGATCTTCATCGGAAGGACGTGGAATTTAATATTGGGGATCATGTATTGTTACGTGTTGCACCATGGAAGGGAGTTACAAGATTTGGGAAGAGAGGAAAGCTCAATCCAAGATTTGTTGGTCCATTTGAGATTCTTGAGCGAATAGGAAATGTGGCATATAGACTCGCATTACCTCCAAGCATGTCTCGTGTTCATAATGTTTTTCACATATCTATGCTTCGTAAATATGTTAAAGACCCGAACCACATTATTGAGTTAGAACCAGACGAGATAGCTGAAGATTTAACGTACGAGGAGGTACCTGTTAAGATCTTGGATAGGAAAGAGCATGTCCTACGCACGAAGGTTATACCACAAGTTAAGGTTTTGTGGAGAAACCATGCTATTGAAGAAATGACCTGGGAGTTGGAATCAGAAATGAAAGCGAGGTATCCTCACCTTTTTGAAACATCAGGTACGTACGTCAATTTCGAGGACGAAATTTCATAAGGAGGGGAGGTTGTAAGACCCCAACTTATTAATGAATAAAATCAAATTTTCTTTAAATATTATTGTGAATAATAAGGGGTTAATTTGATATAATACTTTGGTTATGGGTGAAATGTGCAAATTTTACAAAATAAGCAAGTGGTTATAAAATATTCATTTTGTCGGGGAATATTCGTTTGGTCGTGGAATATTCTTGCTGTCGGGGAATATTCGTACGACGGCGCAGCCTTGTGTGGGCCCCATAACGGAAAGCGATTGGATGAAGAAAACGACAAGTATAAGTTGTTTATAAATAACGGCGTAGTTGTTACCGTTAATACTGTTGGAATACCCGGTGGTTAAAATACAGTAGCACACGGTATTGCACCAATTATTGATTCTTACGTAAGAAGGCACTACTCAATAATTGTTACAGTAGTTATTATTCAATATTTTATTTTATTGATTCAATAATTGCTGCGTTGATATTTTATATTATTGTTGTTTCAATAATTGTTGCTGCACAGTATTTTCCATTATCAGATCAATAATTCATATTATTTGAATAATATTATTAGATAACATTATTGGCAATGTCTAGAAAGTTCTGTCTAAGGAGAGGTTTGGTCATCTAATTGCGCGCCAGTAAGGAAAAATCCTTATTGGAAAGCCCCCTCTTTCCTGGGAATGGTCTGGTTGTCATAAATGTGATTCTGTAATATTATTTGTGAATAATTAATTATTGATTCATATGATAAGAAAATATTTATTTTATGTGGATATAAATGAGGAATATATTTTTGTGGTTAAAAATGAAGGAGTTAATGTTGAGATTTTTATCCGTATTTTATCAGAATGGAGGTATTAAAAATCAGGGTTTTTGAGATATTTTGCGGGGGTTATAATTTTTAATCCGACCGTTGGATCGTGGTAATTTTTGGATATGTTATACATATATAAGTTGAGTATATGCCCACAAATTTTGAACCGTTAAAAATGAACGTATGATTTATTATGAATTTTACAAGATGATTGGTTCAGAAATTGTTGAATTTTCGGAGTTTATCATTTTGATGGAAAATTCTAGAATTGGTGGGCCCCACTTGTGGTTGGTGAAGAAATGTGCTGAATTATATTTCAAATGTGGTGGGTGGGAATAGTAGCAGGTAAAGCCATCAGGTTGCAGGTCAAACCTACCAAAATTTTCCTATAAATAGAGGGCTAAGTTAGAATTGAAAATCACACCAGAAACAAGTTTTCTCTCTTTCTCTCTCTAGATTATTGAGTGTATTTTGTGAGTATTTAGATACTTTGAGAGTTTCTATTCATCAGAGCAAGTTTCTTTCAGCCTTATACCGGTATTCCGACCAGAAGTACTGATATTTTGAGGTAAGGGATATTATTTTCTTCTTAATGATATTATTTTCTTCAATATCATTATGCTGAAATATTGATATGAGTTTTTATCAAATTTGGAACTTTTTGTGTCGGGGTTACTATTTACGTATACGGTACTATTCACGTATACGGTACTATTCACGAATACGGCACTATTCACCGAAAAATAAAATTTTCCCTTTTTGTCCAAGATGTCTATTATGGTTACTATCTTTGATTGTATCCATGTTTTGATCTTTATTTTTGAATTCTGCTTCACAATTTAATATTATGAAGTATTATTGATCTTGGATAAACTGTTATACGAATCCCTACTATTTGTCCTTCTGTCTCACTGGATTCGTTCTCTTTAAGATATTTTTCATCATCCTCAGTCCTAAATGATGATATTACTGAATATCTTTGGCCTGTAGTGCAAAGATGTATGATTACTTGATGAATATCTTTGGCCTGTAGTGCAAAGATGAACAGGTGTTGAGGTGAACATGACCGACAGGTGATACAAATGAATATCTTTGGCCTGTAGTGCAAAGATGAATATTTGGATAAAGATGATTATTAATTGATGTTACAGAGATAAAATATTGATGATGGACTTTTAAATCTTAGAAGATAGTAGAATTCTTTCTCTACTTGACTCTTCTAATGGTTTGCTATTTCCGCTGCAGTTGTTGATCTAAAACTTATTGTCGATTATATTCTATCAGATTTTTCCCTGTTGAAGACTAACGATAATTTGTTTGTATATTATCTTAGTCATAATATTCTTTACTGGGCTAGTTGAGCTCACCCTTTTCCTTTTTGTTCCATTTTTCTTCTCAGGAGGTGAGAACATAGTAGGAACTAGTCGGGGTACGGAGTGATGGTTCTAGAAAGATGTTTTAGCAGTCCTCACTATTTCTGTAAAATAGTGTTTGAATAATTGTAACGAGGACTTATTTGAGTGTGGATATTGTCTAGAAGACAATATTTGTATTTAAACTCACAGTATGTGTTGTCGTATTTTGCACGACAATTGTATTATTGAAGTTGTAGTTTGTTTTCTGTACCATGTATTTGGCGACTCAGAATGGGTGTTGTATACCTATTTTGGGGGCGTCACACACAGACAGGATATTCCGACATAATAATAAATAATGGAACCAGGTCCGATGTAAAATACACAGACAGGATGTCCCAACAGAATAATAACAAGACGGAACCAGGTCCGGTGTAAAACACACAGACAGGATGTTCCAACATAATAATAATAAAAACGGAACCAGGTCCGGTGTAAAACACACAGACAGGATGTTCCAACAAAATAATAATAAAAACGGAACCAGGTCCGGTGTAAAACACACAGACAGGATGTTTCAACAAAATAATAGAAGAATGTCACCAAGTATAGGGTAGACCACGTATACAGGTTATTCCAACAGAATAATAAGAAATGGAATAACAACAGTTCTCTTCATGAATAAGAAAGAATAACACCCCTTTACCGTTTTAAAGAAGAGCTGAAATAAGGAAGTAGTTAAGTAGCTGAATACTCTTCTTCTCTCTTTATAGTTTCTCTCTCTAGAGTTCAGTGAATTCGTAAGAAATAATGAAGGAATGAGCTGCTATTTATAGAAAAATAGAATGCATAGTAACTAATCCATGAACGGTCCAGATTGATTACTTTAATCTGACGGTCCATATTTAAAAAAAAATCTTTTAAATAAAATATAATATATTCAATTTATAGAATAACTTTAATAAAGTATTCTGTTTTATATAAAAAGATGGTTCTGTTTTATTACGTTAATAATACGAATAAAACAAAACGTCATTATCGTTAAATAATTCATATTATTAGCTGACAATAATTGAATCAAACTGAGTGACTTCTCACATAAGCATTAATACTCAATACCGTGTGCTACTATGCAACCACACGTATTACTGTACTTTTACTACCGAGTAGTTCAACAGTAACAATGGTAAATCTTCCGCCGTTATTTTTAATAAAATATTTTTGTCGTTTTCTCAATTCGACAATAATTCTGTTGTGGGGTCCATCAATGATTGTGTCGTTGTACGAATATTCCCTGTTAAAACGAATATTCCCCGACCAATCGAATATTATATAACGACTTGCGTATTTTGCAAAATTTATAAATATTACCCACAACTATAACATTATATCAAATTAACTCCATAATATTCAAAAATAATATTTATAGAAAATTCATCTTTATTTATAAAAGTTGGGGTCTTACATGTATAATTGAACGAATGTGGAAAAACTTAATAGTTTAATCATATAATTTACAAAATTAAAAGGTGGATCACCAAAGTAGAAAAATGATACTCTCTCCGTCCCTAATTATTTGACGTTTTAGAGGTGGACACACAAGAATTAAGATAATGATTGGAAAGCATTAAATATAATACTCAAATGTCTATAATACTCTCAAATCTTTTGTTGGGATAAGGAGAGTTTTGTTGGGATAAGGAGAAATGAAGAATTTAAAGTATCAAAAAAATAGGTAGAGTAATGGGATAATTTTAAAAAAATTATCATTAATTCTCTTATATTTGAACAAACGTCAAATAATTATGGACAAATAAAAAATTTTAAAACGTCAAATAATTAACGAACGGAGGGAGTAATAGTTTAGGATAGTAATTTTTAAATTTGAAAGATATAATAGGACATATTTTGAAACTTTGGGGCATTTTTGAAAACACTTTTGTGACTGAGCCTATTGTTGAACGGCTCTATCTTAGTAAATCAGAAACAAAACATGCATCAAAATAGTAAATTATTCTAAGTTCAACTTATAAATATTTATTTTAAAATAGAAAAAATATATGTACACAGCTGTGTAGTACACAACTGTGTAGTACACAGTCGGCTATGACGACGATTTTTTGGACTATGATGACAGTTTCACCCGTCGTCGTAGTTATTCTGGACTACGGCGACGGGTGAACCGTAACTATAGCATAAAAATTTCATCGTCATAGCCTGACTGTGTAACATACAACTGTGTATATATATATAACCCATTTTTAAATACATGTCCGATAAAAATACAAATTAAAATATGAGGTAGAATTATGTACATATAAAAATAGTTGTGAGTACGTACTACCTCCGTTCTTTAATATAAGTCGTTTTAGAGAAATATTTTTGTTCCTTAATATAAATCGTTTGAGAATTTCAAGTAAGTATTAATTGTTTAGTTTTTAATATTACCCCAAGTATTAAATATAACTTTGGTTCTCTCACTATTTTCTGTCTAATAAATAACAATCTTTTTTTCCAATATAAAAGTAATATAGACAATTGATATTATAGTTAATGATATATAATCATTTTCTTAATACCTGTATACGACTCTAAAACGACCTATATTAAAAAACGGATGAATTATCCTTTAATATCCGTTTAAATGCTTTTGTGGGTTCGTTTCCAAATGCTAAAAACAAACAAGATTAGACAAATAGTTCAGGGCAGGGCAAGCAAACTAAAAGTTCCTTGGCAATCATATTGAACGGTCGCGTATGGAGAAACCTCCTTCCTGCACATGTGATGTTGAAATTATGTTTGGTCCTGTTGCTAGATTTTAGATTGTTTTAATATACCCCAATCTGTTTCAAAATTAAATATATAATTTAATTTTTAAAATTAAATAACAATATATTAAATTTTAAATTGATAAAATTATATACTCCCTCTGTTCCTTAATATAGGTCGTTTTAGAGTTGTGCACAAGTATTAAGGTAATGATTATATAGCATTAACTATAATATCAATTGTCTATATTGCCATTGTATTAAAAGAAAGATTGTTATTTATTGGATACAAAATAATAAGAGAACCAAAGTTACATTTAATACTTAGGGTAATATTGGAAACTAAGCAATTAATGCTTACTTGAAATTCTCAAACGACTTATATTAAGGAATAAAAATATTTTTCTAAAACGACTTATATTAAAGAACGGAGGGAGTAGTTCTGATCTCTCAACCGATCCATAAATATAATTTTTATATTCGATTTTTGAAACAAAGTATAGTTTTTTTTATTTATTTATCTGAGTTGCATATTTCAATAATAGTACGAATTTCTACAAGTTAATATGATATTTTCACAAGTGAGTACCATTTTTAACTAAATCAATCATTTGTATAGTAGACTAACTATAAGATTTTGTTTTTATGCACAATTTGCCCTTATTTAGTAAAAGTTGAATTCCAATATATTTTAACTATTGCTAAAAATTCTATTTATATTCTTTTTCTTATTGAAATCACATGTACTGTGTACAGACACATGTATAAACAAAAAAGAAGTGTAAATATAACATTATATATATATATATATATACACACACACACACGAGAGAGAGAATTGAGAAGTTCATACGACTGAGTATATACGATATGCAACGGATGTAGATTGTTCACAACAAAACTTTGAATTAAAAAAATAATAATAAATATTAGTCCTAGAGTGATTTTATTCATGTACTAATACTTTTATTGCTTCTATTTTCTTTCATTGTTTAATCGACTCGTGCGATTCTAAATATCACAAGAGAGAAAAGAAGGAAGGAGGAGGGTAATTATTTGACAAAATTTTATAGGATATATGTGTGTGTGTGTGTGTGTATATATATATATATATTATTTTATTTAGACATGATAAAAGAAGATTAAAAAAGAAACAAACTAATCAAAATCAGGATGGAGTTTAGTTGGTATAGAAGATTTTAGGATTTATAACTAACTAGTTTTATTCAAATACTAGTACTTAACTAGTTTAATATTATTACTATCATAATAATTAAATAAATAAAAGTTATCTTCAATTGAGTAACGCTGCTAACCAAATAAAATTAGTAACTAGATGTTTAGTTATTTATTAAGTGAGAGTAATTTGAACATAAGAACTAAATCTTATAATTAATTTATAGCATAAAGAACTGATTTAGTTAAAAATAAAACTCAATTGTAAAAATATCAAATTAACTTATAGAAATAACAATTCCCACTTTACTTAAAATCTTTTGAGGAACAAATTATGTTAATAATATATATAGGTAGGTTCCAAGAGGCAGCAATAAATAAATGTATAAAAAGCAAAAAAAAAAAAAAATCCAATTGAATCCTAAAGCAAAAGTTGTTTGGTGGAATTCCATCATGCTACCTATGTATGCCCTACTTTTGAGGTTTGCCCATCTACAAAACTAATGTATTGTTTGTGACTTTGTTTTATGATATTTTAATGATTCTACTTTCCAGCATAGTCCTCATTTCCACTAGTGTTTTACAGCCTTTTAATCACCTAATCCAATTATTCAACAGGGGTATTACTGTCCTTACCTATTATAATTGTTTGCTTTTATTTTCTGGAGAGAAACTAGAGACTTTGGAACTCAAATTATGGGCTCAAAATCCATGGAAATTCCTTGGAAACATTTAATCCACAAGTTTGGTAACCCATGCAATTATATTTAAGTCTAATTTTTAATTACACATAGACATTTATTAACTTAATTAGCAGGGCTACACTATCAATTTATGACGTGACATGTTCAATCGAATGAAAATAGAAAAAATTTATAGATTAATGACTTGATTAAAAAAATTGAAAGGTTGATCACTGAAGTGAAAAAAAATTAATAATTTAGTGTAATTATTTATATTTAAATCTTTAATATCATGTACAACCAGGTATTATAATTCCTACCATTTGAGATTAAAATTAACCTTTAGCTTTATTTAAAAAGACCGATGTATACTATCTATCTATACTCAAACTAATGGGATTATGATATTTTTGTTATTAGTGGTAAATGTATAATAGTTCAAATGATAAGTTTTTATTCAATATTTTAAATAATTATAGACAAAACAAACATAACATAAGATTATTTTAAATTATCTCATAAATAATCTCATGAGAAACAAACATATGATTAAGACTATTTAATCTTAGTATTAATAGTCTTGAAATTATAATTCATGGTAATATATATTCCTAGAAATGTAATCATTGCAAACAAGCATGACCCAAGAGTCTAATTCTTTCAACTTCCTAACATATAAGTAAACGAACCGAGTCGAACCGAATGTTGAGTTGCTCAGATTTGGTTCACAAAATTATCGAGTATAAAATAAGATTTGATTGAGGCTCATTTAGCCATCGAGTCGAGCACGATTCCGAGTCGAGTCCGATCAGTTTGAACTTTTCGAACGAATATGATCCGAATATCAATAGAAAATTATAATTTGAGCATGTTCGAATAAATTATTGAACTTTAAAATATGCTCATATTTGACTCATTCATATTTTGAGTCGAACTCAAATCGAACTTTTAGTCGAGCGAATGCGAATCGAGCCCGACCTGTTTGCTCATTTTACAGCTTTACGGCAACATAATGATTCTATACAATATATTTAGTTTATGAATTTGAAAAGTCATTGTAAATGAAAACGTGAAGAAGAACGCATGCGCCCGCCGCCCGTTTGCCGACCAGCAGTAGTGGCCTCGCGGCCCCCAAAGGCACGTGTCGTTGGCCAAGCCCGTGCGGCGGACTACGAGCTTTTTAACTGCAACAACTTAAATATACGCTATTGGAGCTGGAATTACCGCGGCTGCTGGCACCAGACTTGCCCTCCAATGGATCCTCAGTAGGGGCCTCGCATCCCCCAAAGGCACGTGTCGTTGGCCAAGCCCGTGCGACCGACGAGCCGCGCGGGTCGCCATGAAGTACAATTACCAAAAAAGCCCTCTATTGAGCCTCCAAAATTTGTTTGGATTGTTAAATTAACTCGGCATGAACTAAAACGACTCTATATGTTGATTGATTGTATCCTCGATTAAAATGAGTAATTGCAAGAATATAAGCCACAATATGCAAAAATAGCCTTTTACCATTTTCCAACGGAGAAAAGAAATAAGACACCCTGAGATCAATGTTGACTCGAGTAGTTGTATAGTTGACCACATTTTAGAGCCTTATATATTTTATATGAATCCTAGCCCAGCCCATTAATTTGGCCCAAAAAAGTTAACTACACCTAATAAATGGGCTTCTTGGTCCAAAAATGGATTGTGCCAGAACGACTTCTCCTTAATAAATTTATTTTTAAAAAGGACTCGCACAAACACTCGTTCTTCAAGTTAAGGTCACGTGATTGGTGGTGCGCCATCATGAAATGCCACCATCGTAATAAACCCCAACTCTAAGGGTAAAGACAATGAATAATAACTTTCTCGGATATAAAACTTTGTTCACAGTCTCCAACGAGTGTTTTATAAGTGCAGGCAGAACACACAGACTATTTACCAGTGGAAGGAAGAAAAAATGGCGGAGGAGAAGATGATGGTACACTCACCCATCGTTACATACTTTTCTATGCTATCACTTCTTTCTTTATGTCCTCCCTTTGTGATTTTACTGTAAGTTTCTCTTTTACTCTCATAAAGATTCAATCTTTTTGACTTTTCCTTTTCGGATCAGTTGTTTTGTCAATAATCATGCAGATTTCAGATCTTTCAAGTTTTTATCTGATTCAAGAATCATTAACTTTACCGTACATGTTTTTACTAATCAATGCTGATCAATTTTTCCAAATCATCTAAAAAAGTTGTAATTATCTATTTTATTATTTTATTTTAAAATTTATATGTTCTTGTTCTATGTGAATTTGATTTAGTGTAAGCTTTATAATTGAAGATAATTGATAGGAAGTTTTGTTGAAGTTACAATTGAAATGGGTTGTAATTTTCAAGAAAGAATGATTGTTGAATTGGGAGGCTGTTTTGATATGTCATTTCCATTGCATGGTGAACCAACATGTTTGTATGACTGCACCAATTTGACTTACTCAGTCAAAGAAAGGTTGCCAACTTTGTAAGGGGAAAACTGTAACAAAAATGGAATAAAAACTGAATTTGATATGATCTAGCAGGAAGATGGTAATTCTCTTGAAAATTATGAGATTTGATGATAGTCGAGATTCGAAATGGACTCATATTTTGGGATGTACGCTAAAAGGATGGATTCTTGATTTGAGATGGTGGGAGTAATGTTTAATTATGTTAACGATGCTTTTTTGGACATTTTTTTTAATGACTATTTTCAGTAATTTTTTTAAACCAAGATAAGAGGAACAAAAAAAATGTTCTAAAAGTAGTTTATCTTTGAAAGTCTTTTTCATGAACATGCTTAATGTAATATGCTTTTTTTAGGAGTGACAATTAATATTTGCAAAGTTATCCTTAAAGCAAGTTCTATGAAGGTAACAAACACATTACATACCTATCCATAAAATAAAGAAAACTAAAATACTCCCTCGGTTCAAAATATAGGATAGAATATGACTTTTTGAAGTCAGTTGGAGATATTTTTTAAATTAGAATTGATATTAATACATATAATTTTAGACAACACAATTATAAAAATTATGAACAATATGAAAAGTACTATTACTGACAAGAGTTATTGTTTTCAGAAGTTAAATGAATCATTTAAATTTTAAATTTGAAAATATCTCATATTGAACGGAGGGAGTAATGCATTATCTTGTAAACTGCAAATGGATTCAAGGGACATGTAAACACTCTCATAATTGCACACTGCAACAAGCCTTAATTGCAGTTTCACTAAATGCATTTTATCTTTCGATCATTTAGAGATCCAACTGAAGGATTGTTGTAGCAAAAGATTTTATTTTTCAGTGATTTAATTTTGAACAATTCAAGCATTTTAGTTACATGAATTCAGTTGTATTCTCATCTATCTAATCGTGAAGTCTCATAAATTCGGTGAAGATAAATATCTAATTGGACTTTGCTACAGATGGTACACGATGGTGAATGCTGATGGATCTGTGTTGCAGACATGGGATTTTCTAAAACATCATGGGCTGCAGGGATTTATTGATATTTGGCCAAAACCCACAATAATTGCATTGAAAATTATTGCTTGTTATGCCGTGTTTGAGGCCGCACTTCAGCTATTGCTACCTGGGAAGAGGGTTGAAGGACCAGTTTCTCCTGCTGGCAATAGGCCTGTGTACAAGGTACGAGATAAAAGAATCACTGCAACAATTATATCGTTTCTGTGCATTCATGACACATGTATGCACCCATGAATGTTGCACTCATTTCGTTTAAAAAAGACCTGAAGATCATAGCTATTGCTGAACACATTCAACTATGTTGAGGGGTGTTATCTTTATAGTTTTGGTGTTCTTTGCTTGTTGCAGGCAAATGGCATGCGGCATATGCAGTGACATTGGTTACATACATTAGCCTTTGGTGGTAAGCTTACTTCCTTAAATCATGGATTAAGGCATGTTCCACTTATCAGAGAACTAAGGATTTGTGTTTAGAAGTTTCCATGTTGCTAATTCATACTCTCCCAGTTCCTTTCTATTATCAATTTTTTTGTTGTTGAAAGCATAGTCTACCATTTGTTGCTTGTGGGCTACTGTAGAATAATGTTAGTTGGTTCACGGACTAAATATAAAATTTCAATGGAGGCATGCATTACTAAGAAGTTTATGTGTGTCTTATTGTGTCTTTCATTGAACCTGCACAAGGAAATAAAATTGATGTCATTCTGTTTCGTTAATATTCAACCTTCAACTACTTGTATCCATGTGAGAGGATTTCGGCTTTGCCATTTCTTTGTTTTCTGTCCTAGACTTGTTAAGAAAAGCACAATTACATTCAACATTTTTTGATGTAGAAGTTGTATTTTAGTTAGTTTTTTTTAATTTGTAGTTATCTTATTAGAGTCCAATTTGGGTTAGGAAAGTTATCTAGGAGTATTATACATAGTGATGTACTTCATTATTTGGAGACATTGAATAAATAAAATTGATCAAGTTTTGTGAGAGATTATTCCTTTGTCCCAAAACCCCTGTCCCCATCATTTTTGATATCAAAGCCTCGCCACTAATCTTGTCCCAAAATTGTGCCCACTTGTTAAACAGTCTCACAAAACCCCAGCGATGCCCAAAAACATTATTTAGTGACCCCACGCCTTTGCCAAACAAACTTAAGCCTTGACCCATCTGCATATTCATAAGTTGAGTCAACCAGTACAACAATACCATTGTCACAAAATTTTCACCTAAAAACAAACCAAATAGTCCTAATAATACAACCCAAACCCATTAAATCCACCATTATTGCCGCCATCACAGTTTATTTGAAGCCATTGAATTCGCTGCAAACAACTCTCTGCAACAGATTTTACAGAGAAAAGGAAAAAGAAAAAGAAAAGAAAAAATAGAGTTGAAGACTAAAGTTTGCTGCCAAAGCCGCCGCCCAACTTTATTGCTAAAGCCACACTTTTTTCCTCCCGCTGCTATTGTCATCTTCATCTAAGAGTTCTCTTCTAATATAGCCTTCCTTCCTTGCTGCTCGGGCGTGCAGAAAAAAGCGTGCAGAATAAAGCGACTAGCTCTTGATTTGATTCTAAATATCTCCCGGTAAATTACTCTTAGGTACCCCAAAGTTTTTACAGTTTTCTAGTTTAATCCCCCAAGTTATCTTAAATTTTAAAATACCCCTGAAAATTTTACACATTAGTCTATGTACTTTCATCTTATTCAATTTCAACCCCTGAAGTTTCATTAGTTTTAGTTCAGTCCCTGTTTCTTTATACTTTCTGCACTTAAGCCCTTACAACAAGTCCAAGAAAAAGAAGTCTATATTTTTATTTGCAGGAACCATGGTAAATGCCGGAGAAATCAACGCCAAGCTTGATGCTTATATGTTACATCAAGATGAGCGTCTCAAAAGGATTGTTGATGTTCATAAGAATTTTGAAGACCCCATCCCGGATCTTAATAATCAGATATTACAACAACATAACCCTAATCCACGAGTTAATCTTCATGTTCCAGATCCTAGGATGAATACAGTGGATAGAGGAGCAAAATTAGATGTTGGAGATTTCAATGACAATAATGGTCCCGAAGCATTCTTCGATTGGATTCATAGTTTGGAGAGTTTCTTTCATAGAGAAAACTTTTCTTTGTTGAAGCGAAGTCAAAAGGAACTCATATTTGGTGGGATCAACATCAGCATAATTTATATACATATGCGAGAAGATGGGAAGATATGAAAGCTGTATTGACACAATGTTTTGTACCTTCACATTATAAGCAGCGAGCATAGTTGCAGTAAATTGAGTTGATACAAGGAAGTAAATCTGTAGCCTGAGTATTCAATATTCTAAATTTTAGCTACACAGTCTGAACTCCTAACTCCCTTGGGGTTGAAAAAGTTTTAATCTCGATGTCCATATACCGTCGAGGATTGAATTTGGAGATTGCAGATAGTGTAGCTTCAGGTAAACTCTTGCTTTTGGATGATACTGTTCAAGTGCCACCCCAGTAGAGGATAATTTGAAAAGGAATTCTGTTAGGCCTCCAATACAATTCTAAACTCGGATGGAGAATACTTTTGTGGAGTCTATTTTGAATAGGCTGGTGGAAAGATTGTCAGCAAGCCATTCAGCTACTAGCAAGCCTAATCGTACCCTAAGTTCTTCTGATGCTAGCGACAACTATACGTCTAGGTGCTATAATTCTCGTGGTTTTGGTCACATGTCTTTTGAGTGTCCTTCTCCGAAGATGAGTGTTGCCTCTTTTCCCTCTAGGCAACTTGCTATTGTTGACAAAGAGCGGGGGAAAACTAACTTAAACAAAGAGATTTGCAAGAGTTGGAAGCTAATGCTCATTTGGAAGGATGTTTAGGTGTTGTTCAACCTTTAATTGTTGCCCAGAAACATAAGGAGGATCTTAAAATCCATCGTGGACGAATTTTTCAGACGAGAGTCATATGTGCAGGACATGTGTGCTCTCTTGTGATTGATACTGGGAGTTATATGGATGCTATCTTTGAGGAAGCAGTTAAGACATTTGGGGTTAAAACTTGAGCCTCACCAAGAGCCGTATGATGTTGCATGGATTACTAATACAAAGTTTCGGGTTACCCAGTAGTGTTTAGTTACATTTTCCATTGGCAAACTTAAGGATATTGTTATGTGTGGTGTTCTAGCCCTTAAGGTTTGTCACATTATTTTAGGGCGTAAATGGCTATGGGGTCGTCATGCGCAACATAATGCTCGTGCTAATATTTATTCGATTATGCAATACCAAATGTACTCTTATTTGTGCTCTTGACATGCCAAATTTGAAAATTGTAAAGACTTAATCCAACGTGATTGTTCTTGTGTTGATGTTCATACCTCGACGAAGTTGAGTTTTTTTCAGCGGAGAAGAATTTATGTAGGACGAGCCATGAAAGTTGGTTAGAACAATACAAAAGGCTTTGGAAGCCCATGCTCATGATCTAGAAGTTGTTTTAATTTGCAGTCATCTTATTAGAGTCCAATTTGGGTTAGGAAAGTTGTGTAGGAATATTATAAAGGCTTAAATATGATTTACTATCCTAAACTATTGGCCATATTCCACTTCGGTGATTTACCTTTCAATTTTGTCAATTAGATGATTGAACTATTAATTTTTTTCAATTCCATTTAATTGAATCTGTCACATCAGAAATTGTTGACGTGCTTGTATCCCTGACGTATTAGTGCTGAGGTGCTAAAAAAACTCATTTAAAAGTTAATTTTACTATCATTTTAGTGTTTTAAAAGGACAAAAATTAAAACATAAAATTATTATTAAAATTTTTAAATAAAAATTTTTTTATTATCCAACAACCAACCTTATAAGTAACTAAAATCAAATTTAGTTTAAGCAATGCATTAAACCCTTCTTATTATCCAACAGCCAACATTAATAAATAAAACAAAATCAAAACTAAAAACAAACATAATAAAAAATAACAATCTAAAAATGAATAGAAGATTAATATGGGAAGACAATCAGCGGTGCTTCTTCAAACTCCCTGCCAAAAAAAATCCTCAAATCAAGAACCCATTTCTTCAAAATCTTATCAGATCACAACTCAATTGATCCAAAGTAACTCGTCATCTTTTCTCCTCAAACCCTTAAATAATCATTTGATAGTTGTAAACCTAAAATTATCATAAAAAAGAGAGTGAATGTGAATGTGTTTTTGCACAAGAGAGAGAAAGTGAAAGTTACGAAACAGGAATTCTCCTTCCTGTTCTCTTTTTTTTTTCTCCTTTTTCTGGTGAGGCTTTTACTTATGCTCTGCGGATTTTACTCAAGCCTCAAACCCAGCCTTGCCGATCTCACCATTGAGATTTTTGCAGCCTCAAATCCAAATTAATGTTGCCCCTCTTGTCGATCTCAGTATCATTTGAGTTTTTTGCTTCGATTTTTTACTTGATTTTTGATTTCGTAGCCGTGTATGATTTGACATTCGTTGGCAACGATCTACATAATTTGGTTATGGAGCCCCTTTTGCCAATCTCAACGATCCACCTAGCTCTTATCTCCTTCGTAGTTCGCCACGGATCTGGGCTGTGGAGGCTCGACAGGCAATGATCTGGACCATGGATTTGGTTTTGACGACAAGCTTAAATCGATTTTATCAGGATTATTTCTATTTGTTTGGAACGGATTTGGACCATTTGGTGATAGTTCTGTATTTGGAAGAAGCTTAAATCGATTTAGGGTAGACCTTTTAAATGAGATTTGACCTTTTTACCCTTGGGCATTTAATAAATGTAAAAATTTATTTGAAATAATAATTTTTAATTACATATACGCAGTTATTAGCCTAGTCAGCCGGGCCACGTCAGCAATTTTTGATATAGCAGACCCAATTGAATGGAATTGAAAAAAATTAATAGTTCAATCATCTAATTGACAAAATTGAAAGGTGGATCACCAAAGTAGAATATGGCCAATAGTTTAGAGTAGCAAATCATATTTAAGCTACTATAAATAGTGATGTACTTTATTATTTGGAGACATTAAATAATTAGAATTGATTAAGTTCAGTAGATTTTAGTTAGGACATTATTTCCTTTTTAAATTAGGGTTTTTATTTTGTCCCCAAGTATTAGGTTTTTATTTAAGCATTTTAACACTTCATTATTTTTAGATTAGTGAATGAATTGATTTGAGATTAAAGTTGTGTGTTTTTATGCGTATTTCTTTACCGATTCTCTACGAACACAGGTACCCATATTCCTTTTTTCTATCTTGTCTTACATCATAATGGTATAATGGTATCAGAGCTAAATTTCTTGTTATTTTTTGATTTAACCCAATTCCTTCCTACCTTAGTTTTCTTGGCCTCCATCAAATTGTCGAAATTCGCTATAGAATCAACAACAATTTGCCGAGACGAAAACACGATCTACAGCAGAAATCGCCGTCACCGTAGTCTCCATCTACCCTGAGAAATGGTCATTTGTATGTGTGATTGCCATATACGCATTCAGTTCGGTTGTGATGCTCCCGCTTAGGGGTGAGAGCAGGTCTTCTGTTAAGGTCGAAAATTCTGATGTGAGGTTCACGACATGTTATGTTTTTTTGAGAATCCTAAATCCATTTTTGGAAGATTCATTAATCGCCACTGATTGGCCCTGGTTATTAAAGAAAGAAACCTTGAGCTTCACAGTTTCAGAGAAAGGAGCGATTTATAGCAGGCTAGAAGCAGATATTTTGGAATTTAAAGGGTTGCTTGATATTATTTCGTGGAAGAGTCATTATTGGTTTGCTACCTATGAACTAGAAAATGGCAACTCTTGATGCTGTTGAAGGCAGCGATTCTGTCTTCCTGGAGAGCTAATGTTTAAAATTTTTCTTACTCTGTAACAAGGTCATGTTGATCCTGTCAAAGTAAGTAACCAGTGTCCAGATACTGTCTGTTTGGACTATCAGATTTAGTGTATATCTCTTATGATCTGCGTGTTCTATTTGAATTTGCACAACCTTTTATAAGAAAATTCACTATGAGCTTACATACTCTGTAGCATTCCTCTGCTTCTTTTTCCTATTCTTTGCTAAAAAATGTGATTGTTCTCAATAATTCAAGTGCTATGCATCCTTACATGTGCATAGCCTTCTATAAGAAAATCAACTGTGTTTTGTACCTTATCTTTGCTTCTGTTTCCTATTCTTTGCTGGAAAAAACATATTAATTTTGGTTTGTGGTTTCAATAATTCAAGTACACATCCTTATGCGTGTTTTACTCAATTTGTACTTCAGGTTTGGTATATTTAACCCTGCGATCGTCTATGACCATCTAGGAGAAATATTTTCAGCCCTTTTTTGGAAGCTTCGTCTTTTGTATTTTACTATACCTAAAGGTGAGATTTACACTGGGTCATGTAACTTTTAGTATTTGTTGTAATATATGAATTCTATGTCTTCCTAACACGTGTTTCATTATATACAAGGGATATGTGGCACCATCTTCTGCTGATTCTGGTTCTTCAGGCAACTTAATAATAGACTTCTATTGGGTAAGCATCTGTAAATCTTTATGATTTAAAATTATTTTTCTCTAATTGTTCATCTTTTCATTCTAGAAAAGTTCTTTAGTTCAATCTATTTATAACTATTGCCAGTAATGAATTTAGATATAAGTTTTAAACGAGAATAAGATTTGTTGAAATCCGGGAACGAACCAAGATTTTTAGCTAATCAGATGAAAAAGCAAATTTTTGTAGACTCCCAATATTTGCAGAACTTTGTGCATTCAAGCACGTCATTGAGACTAGTGATCCAACAGTTTATTGGACAGTCTTTGGTCACGAGTCCGAGAGAGACTCACTCATGAGTAAGACTTGGAGTATCAATTTTTTGCTTGATTAATAATGCCAATAGCTAATGAACTTTAGTTAGATATATGTAAGATTATCCTAACTCTTGACAGACTCAGCACTATTAGAAGAGTTATTTACAAATGGCATAGCATATTTATTTGTCTAAACTCCTAAATTTGATGCCTTATGACCTCGTGCTTGTAATTCTTACAGGGTATGGAGCTGTATCCTCGTATTGGCAAGAGCTTCGATATTAAAGTTTTCACGAATTGCAGATTTGGAATGATGTCTTGGGCAGTTCTTGCTGTGACATATTGCATAAAGCAGGTACCTGCTCCAAGACAATTCCTGATGAACTTAGAGTAATTGTTAGGAATATTTTATAACATATTA